>VZQC01009282.1:547244-606780 GCA_009823505.1 Rhizomys pruinosus | reverse complement strand
TTTTTTTTTTTTTTGCTTTTCGCAGTAACTTCATTGATCAGAGAAATCTGTCTGATTCTCTGGAGACGTCCCTAAGGCCTCCTAGAGGACTGCTTCCAACTGGCAGAGGGTCACTGCATCCTGGGGAGATTCACTCTGAAAGCTAGGATGGCTTCCTGGAGATGGCAGAACTCCCTATAAGGGCATGCAGATGGCTGTGTGAAGAACGGATTCTCTGTCTAGCTGGAGATGTGCCCTTGTTTCTTCCCTTAAGAGTTAATCCAGTGAGGTAGATCCAGGAGACCAGCCCGGAAAGGCAGGTCCACCTCAATATGATGTGCTTTTCTTTCCCAGAATTCCTGCCTCTAGTGCAGTTCCCAGGAGCAACCCAGAGGTTCTGCTGGGTCTGCCCAACTTTCCTCAGGAAGGTATAAAGATTTCTTTTCTTATTTTTGTCTGTTTTTAACAAAACTGGACAGATCCCATATATGTTTTAAAGCTCACTAAATAACGATTCAAGGTTTCTCACTTGTTCTAAAGCTCTCTTCCATGTGGCTGCGGGCCCTGGGGTGGCCGACCTCCAGGCAGCCTTTTCTGAAACTGCATGGTTTTTGTTCCTCTTCTCATCTTCCACATCCCTTCCAGGCAGCTGGGAGATTTACAGTTTGCCTGCTCTGGGGTTTTCCTTTTAAACTCTTAAGAAATTGTCCTTGGGGCTGGAGAGATGGCTCTGTGGTTAAGAGCGCCCACTGCTCCTGCAGAGGACCCGGGTTTGATCCCCAGCACCCACATGGTGGCTAAGAACCATCTTTAACTCCAGTTCCAGGGGAATCCGACACCCTCTTCTGACCTCTGAGGCATTGCACAACACAGGTGCACTGACCTACATGCAGACGGTATACTCAAACACATAAAAAATAAAAAATATGCCAGGCGTGGTGGCGCACACCTTTTTTTTTTTATTTGAATAATTTTAATTGGAGTTTCTTTTAAAACAATATTCTAATATGGAACTCAAAAATCCTCCAATATTTATAGAAATGATATTCTAAAAAGTGATTTATACTACACAGCAATGTTAAAGAATGAATACTAGTGAGGAACTGTTGATACTCCAAAGGGAGGCATAAAGAATGTGCATTTGCAGAGGACATAATTGTGGATGCAGAAGACCCTAAAAAATCCTTGAAAAACTAATAAATGAATTTAACCAGAACACAAGATGTAAGAACAAGTCCCATGTTGAGGCTGTTTTAATTAATTAACAGAGATTCATAAATAAAACTACTGAAATTCCTAAAAATAATAGCTCATTCACCAAGTTCATTCATTTAGACATTCCATTTTTTTTTCTTTTCCTTCCTTCCTTTTTTTTTTTTAAAAAAACCTATGTTGCCCTAGACATACTATACTCTGTAGCCCAGGGTGGTCTTGAATTTGCAGTGATTCTTTGCTTTCGCCTCTGAGTTAGTGTGATTACAGTCATTAGGCCACATTGGTTCTTCACTTATTCATTTTTCTTTGTTTGTTTTTTATAACTTTCTCATTTTTTATTGAATTTACAATTTTTTTTTTTATATTATACCTTTAATCTCGCATTGGGAGGCAGAGGCAGACAGTCTTTGTGAGTTCAAGGCCAGGCCTGTCTACAGAGTAAGTTCCAGGACAGCTGGGGTACCGAGGCGGACCCCCGTCTCAAAAAGACCAAAAACTAAAGAAAAAAAATAAATAATAAATAAAAGAAATCTCCTTGAGTTTCCATTTGAATCCATTATTTATTTTTATTTTTTATCTTATTATTTATTTATTTATTCTTCTTTTAATTAGAAGGTTTTTAATTTTTTTTCTCCTTTCTGTTTATTTTTTAAGGGATTCTACACTATAATAGCACAGTTGTTTTCACCTTCCTCGATAACCTTGAGTTTACTCAGTTTGCCCATACATTTGGTAATTGGTGTTGCATGTTTTTTTAAGTGAACCAATTGTTACGCATAAGCAATGAATGTAACCTTCATGTAAAACCCAATTTGCAAGTATCTATGACCAAATTCTGAACAACCCAAGGTTCCCATAGTCCAGTGGAGAAGCTTTGTATGCACAAGCATGTTCATCAAACGGCGGTCCAGGCTATATGCTGTAGTCTCATGATTCACCCCAATCTCTCTCTGCAGCCCTTACATTCTACACGCCTCCTCTTCCGAGAGTTGTTCCCTAAGCTTTGGAAAAGGGGTTTTATTTATTTTTGTATGGTTCATGCATGTACTGTCTGCATGCAGGTTTGTGCACCCATGTCGCTGCAAGCTGGAGGTCAGAAGAAGTGTCGGATTCCCTGGAACTGGGTGAAAGATGGCTCTCCGCCGCCATGTGGGTGCGGGGATTGACCGGTTCCTCTGCAAGAGCTGTTGGCACTCTTAACTGCTAGGGGGGCCCATCTATCCTGCCCCCATTATTTAATTCTTATATTAAAAATTTTTTATGGCCCGAGAGATGGTTCAGCAGTTTAAGAGCACTGGCTGTTCTTTCAGAGGACCCAGGTTCAATTCCCAGCACCCCCCTGTGGCAGCTAACAACAATTCATAACCCCAGTTCCAGAAGAACTCCAATTCCACGGGAAACCGAGACCCTCTTCAGACCTCCAAGGGCATTGCATGCACATGGGTGCACTTACATACATGCAGGCAAAACACTCACTACACATTTAAACGTTTAAATAATTTATTTGTTTTGGGGGCTGGAGAGATGGCCTAGTGGTTAGACACACACTGCTTTTTCAGAGGACCGGTTTCGATCCCCCGCACCCACATGGCGGCTTGATAACCATCTGTAAACTCCAATTCCAGTGCGAATCAGTTCCAAGGGAACCGAACCCTCTTCCGACCTCTGCGGCATGGCACGAAACAGGTGCATAACCCTTCATGCGGACAGTAATTTCATACACATAGAAAATAAATTAAATAGGGGCTGGAGAGATGGCCTAGCGGTTAAGCGCACCGATGCCTCTTACAGAGGGACCCGGGTTCGATCCCAGCACCCCACATGGCGCCGAGAACCGTCTGAAACTCCAATTCCAGGGAAGCTCCAGCTCAGGGAATCCGAGACCCTCTTCTGACCTCCGCGGCCATTGCACGGACACTGGTGCAAAAAAAAAACCCCAGACTTGCATGCAGGCAGTACATACACACACATACCCCACACACCTCATTACACATACAGAAATAATAAAACTACTAAAAAAAAAAGAAAAGAAATAAATAAATAAAATTAAAAAAAATTGTTTTTGTCTTACGTGTATAAGGGTTTTGCCTGTGTGTATGTTAAGTTCACCCATGTCATACAATTGCCCACCTTAAGCCAGCAGAGGTTGTTGGATTTCTCTGGAACTGAGTTACAGATGGTTGTAGTCACCATGTGGGTGCCTGGGAACCAAACCCTGGCTACTCTGCAGAAACAGCCAGGGTTCTTATTTTCTGCGGCCTTCTCTCCAGCCCCTTCAATTCTTTTATTAATGCGGTTCAACCCCAAGAGGGGTCCCTGAGTAGCCAGGATTCCTCAAAGGCCTCCAACTATGTGTGGGCTTTTCTGTATGGAAGTGTTATTTTCCAAAGGCAAAATTTCCCAGTATTCATCCTGCTCCCAAAGAGGTTGCAATGCTTGAAATGCAGAGGACAGGTAGGTACTTCCTGGACTCTTTTTTTCCCTCTGATATCTGACAAGACTCTGATGATGTCTGCAGCTTTGCAACCCCAACCCCAGCACCATCCACCTGGGAGCATCAGGGCAGAAGGGGGGACCTTAATTTCCTCAAGAGGGGACCTTAATTTCCCAGCTGTCATTTGATGGCACTGCCCCAAGATTTCTGGTAACACTTTCTCGTATCTTTTAATTCTTTCATTGGCAGAGATATCAAACTTGTTCCTATACCCCAAAATGGCAATAGCTGGAGGTGGAAACCATGATCTAAGCCCCCAGCATGGCAGACTGTCACTTCAGGGGGTTTCTTGGCTCCAGTGCCCCTCTCTCACCCCCACCTGGACTCTAACACTGGACTAGCATTGGAGGTACTGCCCACTGCGACTTGGGTACCCTCACTCCAGACCATCTTTAACTTCAGCTTGTTATCCTCTCTTGGGTGATATTTGGATGTCTAGCCAACACTTCAGATTCAACACTCATTCCACAAGTCAGTCTCTTTCCTGCATCCTTCATCCGGTTACACATTGTCTCTCCTCCCGGTGAATTATACCAAGAATCAGCATCAGCCTTACAATCTCTCCCCTGATCCTTGATAACCAGTATGTATTAGTTACTTTTTCTCATTGATGTGACAGAAAGCCTGACAGAAGCCACTTGAAGGAGGAAGGATTTGTTTTGACTTCTAGTTTGCGATGGTCCAGTCAGTCCATCATTGTGGGAAGCGTGGCAGAATTCATGGTGGGGGTGATGTCACTTGGGAGTATGGGAACAAACTGGGTTGTTTTCTCTACCAGCTAAAGAATTAGAAGGCAGGAAAGATATGTTACTGGAAATCTTGAGGCTCCCTTTTGTGCCATTAATGAAAAAATTGAAGAACAGACTCAAATGGACACTTTGAGGGCAATTCATTAGCATTTAAAAGGAAAACCCTAGAGCAGGCAAGCTGTAAATCTCAGCAGCTGCTTTGAGGAGGAGAATGGAGGAGCCGTGCTGCTTGTGGTAGGCTGCATGGAGGTCAGCCACATGATGGGAAGGAGAGCCTTAGAAAAAGAAAAAGAAGCCTGAAACACACAGGGAACAACACAGTACCACCAGTGTTCAAAATAGAAGAGAGAAGAGAAGGTAAGGGAAACACCTTTGCTCAAAGGGGTTTGCCTGTCAAACCTCATGGGGGCTCATAGGGACTGCACTAGGGAGTGGGAATTCTGGGAAGAAGTACAGTTTCTTAAGGTGAACTGGACTTTCTAGGAGCTGCCCAATGGAATAGCCTCTCAATGGAGGAGATAGGACCATGTCTCCAACCTAGAGGGAGAGTCAGTTCTGACTGCAGTGGCTGGGACTTCCTCGGATTCTAGGTGGCCAAGTAAACAGAAAGAATCAGGTCAGAACTGGGCAGACGTTGACTCTCCAAGCCCCTCCCCTCCCCGGTGACCCCACTCTCTTCGTTAGGCTCCATCTCCTAATGGTTTCGATTCCTCCCCCAACCCGTGAGGAACCAACTGTTCGTGTGGAACCGTGGGAGACATTTCACACCTGTGAAGCCGTTTCATTGGAACTGAAGCATTTCCTCCCTGTGGGCTTATGACTCCAGGAGCTAAGGAAGGCACAAGGCTCAGGGAGCTCCTGAAAGTTACAAGATTCACAAGACCCCTTCTCAAAGTTTGCTCTGTCCTGTGTGATGGGATGGTAGAAAAATCCAGAAGAGCAATAGTACGGTATCACATGTGGTTGGAGACGATTTGCATTTAGAAGGGAAGGGACGAGGAAGCACTCTGTCCTGCAGGACAAAGGCCTTGAGTTTCTAACTCCCCAAATTTTTCCTAGCATGGGTAAAGTACTCTAAGCAGGCATTCAGAAACAAAAGTAGACAGATCAAGAGACATTTCTCTGCAGGGGCTCAGGGAACTATTTGCAACAAAACATGGCCTGTTTACAAGGTATTGAACAGATGTTCACAGAACAATGTGAATAAAATGCATAGCTTCTTATCTATTCTAACATAAGGACACTATACTCAGAACTGGGTCTGTGTCCATGTCTATCTGGCTTTGCCATCATAAACATTCTTGGCTGGTGGTGACCTTGCACCTATGCCAAGTATTCTTTCGGCAGAGTTCAAACCGGGCAGTGGTTTCCAACAGAAGTTATAAAGGTGGTGAATAATTGCTAAAGAGAGACTCTGGGTGAGCTGCTGGAAGCCATCCAGTGAGTCACTGCATCTTTTGGTGATGGAGCTGCTGAGTCACCCACACTCCTGTAATCATCTTCATAAACTCCCTGCTTCACCAAGCTGGACTTGGGCGGAAAGGTTTCTTTTGTCTATCGTTGATGCTCTACCTAGAGAAAATAGATACTGGCTCATATTTCCTCAGGGAAATTTCCACAGAACATACTCCATCCCTCACCAGAACGTTCCACCTCAAACAAATCTCCTNTGTCTCAGAATGACTCAATAGCTGTCTCTTGAGACTCTCCTTCTGTCCCACCTAGCTGCGGTCTTTCAACCACACTCAGTTTTGCGCCCACTCTCTGAATTTCCCAGTTCTCAAGTATTTGTCACACTGACTTACAGCACCACGGTTTACTTGCAATCACTGAAAGAGTTCTGTGGGAATTACTCATGCTGTTGGCTACTGGGAAATCAGTTTGTAATGTTTTTGTCTGAGATGTCACATATTATACTATATCTCCTTGACATCTGCAATCAAAAAGATGTGGAGTTGAATGATCACAATGCTATACAGATACAGATTAGAAAATAGTGCTAAGATAATGAAGCATCTGTCCATTAAGGAGCAAGTTGGTTTCCAGTCATAGCAAAACCCAGATACAGCTACTACAAGGAGAAAGTAAGATTAGTTGTGGAAAAGGCTACAAAAGATCACAGAGATAATTTATTATAAACTAGAGCTGGAGAGACGGTCAGGGGTTAAAGATCATTGTATGCTCTTCGCAGAGGAACCAGAGGTTTCCATTTCTCAGCTTCCCAAGTCAGGTGGCTCACAACCACCTGTGAACACCACTGGCAGGAGAATCAACGCCTTGCTGCTGGCCGCGGTGGGCACTGGTATGCAAGA
This sequence comes from Rhizomys pruinosus, assembly GCA_009823505.1. Classification (NCBI taxonomy): domain Eukaryota; kingdom Metazoa; phylum Chordata; class Mammalia; order Rodentia; family Spalacidae; genus Rhizomys; species Rhizomys pruinosus. The sequence continues at coordinate 600,031 of VZQC01009282.1, read as the reverse complement.
GTTCATAATGCAGGCATAACACATAACATAAATAAAATAAAATAAAAGATTTTTAAAAGTCTAAACTTTTTTAAAAATAAAAAAATAGCTATTGATTTTAAGATGTTTTATATGAAATGCAACAAATTCAATAAAATATATAAACTGAAAAAAATTAAAACCTTACCATGTACTGGCAAAGATAGATATTGAGAAGTGAGAAATCATTGTACAGACACATATAACTGTGGGAGCACAGAGAAGATAGTTATCAAGCCCTCGGTGATAAAAATCAGGAGCGTTGGAGCCAGACAGGTTAGTGAAAATATTTACTATTCCCTGGCTTTCAAGCTTTGTGATGTTGGAAAAGGTATTTACATGTCTTCAGTTAAAATCAAATGCAAAATGGTTTTAATAGTAATAATCATGGCACAAGATCATGGGGAGACTCATAAAGCCAACCGCTTTTTTTTTTTCTGCCACGTAACAGACTGGCTCATTAAGAAAGGCCTATACCATGATTATAAGGTCATTTGTTTTGAATCTTCCAAAGTTCTGTTTTATAGAAGTCAGATTATCAAAAATAAATACCAAACAAGCAAGAAGAACGAAAGAGGGAGCCGGGTGATTTCTCCTAGCGTCCTGACCTTTGTCTAATGTTCTTGTTCTTAAACACGGGAACCTGCAGACTCCAGATCATGTCAGTCATCTGTGAGAAATTTCCTTGGGTGGAGCCAGCACTCGCACCCATGTTTCCATAGCTGTACAGCTCTAGAAGGACAATTATAACCACAGTCACAACTTAACGAGGCTATATCTCACATGTTCAATGCAATTCTGTCTTGTCTGTGTCTGCCCAATGCCAAATAGTAATAAGAATTACGGTGATACTTTATACAAAGATTAAGAAACTAAGGTCTTGGGACTGACTTTTGTGGTTATGATTTAAACAGTGATTTCACCTGTTTACTACACTGCCTTCTCCAGTCACACAGTATTTGAACTGTTTGTTTAAATATCTGGCTTCTGGGCTAGGAAGATGGCTCAGTGGTTAAGAGCACTGATGGCTCTTGCAGAGGACCAGGGTTTGGTTCCCAGCACCCACATGGTGGCTAAAAACCATCTATAACTCCATTTCCAGGAGATCTGATGCCCTCTTCTAACCTCTGCAGGTATTGCACAACACGGATGTACTTGCATATGCCAGCAAAGTGCATATACATAAAATAAAAATAACAAGTAAAATTTTAGAAATTTTAGAAACCAGTTTTCTTTTACAAACAGATCTATTTTAAGCAGTTAACACACAAGGGCTAGTATATGCAGATCACTATTTGATAATTGTTCATAAAAATGAATAAGTGAGACCATGTGGCCTATGACTGTAATCACACTACTCAAGAGGCGCGGCAGAACATTCATACACATAGAAAATAAATAAATAGGGCTGGAGAGATGGCCTAGCGGTTAAGAGCACCGACTGCTCTTACAGAGGACCCGGGTTCGATCCCCAGCACCCACATGGCGGCCGAGAACCGTCTGAAACTCCAATTCCAGGAGAGCTCCAGCTCCAGGGGAATCCGAGACCCTCTTCTGACCTCCGCGGCATTGCACGACACGGGTGCACAGACTTGCATGCAGGCAGTACATTCATACACATACAGAAATAAATAAAATTAATAAAAAAAAAGAAAGAAAATAAATAAATAAAATTAAAAAAATATTTGTTTTTGTCTTACGTGTATAAGGGTTTTGCCTGTGTGTATGTAAGTTCACCCATGTCATACAATGCCCACATAAGCCAGAAGAGGGTATTGGATCTCCTGGAACTTGAGTTACAGATGGTTGTTAGTCACCATGTGGGTGCTGGGAACTGAACCCTGGTACTCTGCAAGAACAGCCAGGGTTCTTAATTTCTGAGCCTTCTCTCCAGCCCCTTAAATTCTTTTATTAATGAGGTTAAACCCCAAGAGGGGTCCCTGAGTAGCCAGGATTCCTCAAAGGCCTCCAACTATGTGTGGGCTTTTCTGTATGGAAGTGTTATTTTCCAAAGGCAAAATTTCCCAGTATTCATCCTGCTCCCAAAGAGGTTGCAATGCTTGAAATGCAGAGGACAGGTAGGTACTTCCTGGACTCTTTTTTTCCCTCTGATATCTGACAAGACTCTGATGATGTCTGCAGCTTTGCAACCCCAACCCCAGCACCATCCACCTGGGAGCATCAGGGCAGAAGGGGGGACCTTAATTTCCTCAAGAGGGGACCTTAATTTCCCAGCTGTCATTTGATGGCACTGCCCCAAGATTTCTGGTAACACTTTCTCGTATCTTTTAATTCTTTCATTGGCAGAGATATCAAACTTGTTCCTATACCCCAAAATGGCAATAGCTGGAGGTGGAAACCATGATCTAAGCCCCCAGCATGGCAGACTGTCACTTCAGGGGGTTTCTTGGCTCCAGTGCCCCTCTCTCACCCCCACCTGGACTCTAACACTGGACTAGCATTGGAGGTACTGCCCACTGCGACTTGGGTACCCTCACTCCAGACCATCTTTAACTTCAGCTTGTTATCCTCTCTTGGGTGATATTTGGATGTCTAGCCAACACTTCAGATTCAACACTCATTCCACAAGTCAGTCTCTTTCCTGCATCCTTCATCCGGTTACACATTGTCTCTCCTCCCGGTGAATTATACCAAGAATCAGCATCAGCCTTACAATCTCTCCCCTGATCCTTGATAACCAGTATGTATTAGTTACTTTTTCTCATTGATGTGACAGAAAGCCTGACAGAGGCCACTTGAAGGAAGAAGGATTTGTTTTGACTTCTAGTTTGCGATGGTCCAGTCAGTCCATCATTGTGGGAAGCTGTGGCAGAATTCATGGTGGGGGTGATGTCACTTGGGAGTATGGGAACAAACTGGGTTGTTTTCTCTACCAGCTAAAGAATTAGAAGGCAGGAAAGATATGTTACTGGAAATCTTGAGGCTCCCTTTTGTGCCATTAATGAAAAAATTGAAGAACAGACTCAAATGGACACTTTGAGGGCAATTCATTAGCATTTAAAAGGAAAACCCTAGAACAGGCAAACTGTAAACCTTGCAGTTGCCTGGAGTAGGAGGATGGAGAAGATGGGCAGACATAGAGGTCAGCCACATGATGGGAAGGAGAGCCTTAGAAAAAGAAAAAGGAAGCCCTGAAAACCAGGGAACACACAGTACTCCACCAGTGTTCAAAAGAGAACGAGAGAAGAGAAGGAAGGGAAACACCTTTGCTCAAAGGGGTTTGCCTGTCAAACCTCATGGGGGCTCATAGGGACTGCACTAGGGAGTGGGAATTCTGGGAAGAAGTACAGTTTCTTAAGGTGAACTGGACTTTCTAGGAGCTGCCCAATGGAATAGCCTCTCAATGGAGGAGATAGGACCATGTCTCCAACCTAGAGGGAGAGTCAGTTCTGGACTGCCTGTGGCTGGGACTCCTCGTATCTAGGTGGCCAAGGAAACAGAAAGAATTCAGGTCAGAACTGGGCAGGACGTTGACTCTCAAAGCCCCTCCCCATCCCGGTGACCCACTCTCTTCTGTTAGGCTCCATCTCCTAATGGTTTCGATTCCTCCCCCAACCCGTGAGGAACCAACTGTTCTTGTGAACCTGTGGGAGACATTTCACACCTGTGAAGCCGTTTCATTGGAACTGAAGCATTTCCTCCCTGTGGGCTTATGACTCCAGGAGCTAAGGAAGGCACAAGGCTCAGGGAGCTCCTGAAAGTTACAAGATTCACAAGACCCCTTCTCAAAGTTTGCTCTGTCCTGTGTGATGGGATGGTAGAAAAATCCAGAAGAGCAATAGTACGGTATCACATGTGGTTGGAGACGATTTGCATTTAGAAGGGAAGGGACGAGGAAGCACTCTGTCCTGCAGGACAAAGGCCTTGAGTTTCTAACTCCCCAAATTTTTCCTAGCATGGGTAAAGTACTCTAAGCAGGCATTCAGAAACAAAAGTAGACAGATCAAGAGACATTTCTCTGCAGGGGCTCAGGGAACTATTTGCAACAAAACATGGCCTGTTTACAAGGTATTGAACAGATGTTCACAGAACAATGTGAATAATGCATAGCTTTCTTATCTATTCTAAACATAAGGGACACTATACTTCAGAACTTGGGTCTGTGTCCATGTCTATCTGGCTTTGCCATCATAAACATTCTTGGCTGGTGGTGACCTTGCACCTATGCCAAGTATTCTTTCGGCAGAGTTCAAACCGGGCAGTGGTTTCCAACAGAAGTTATAAAGGTGGTGAATAATTGCTAAAGAGAGACTCTGGGTGAGCTGCTGGAAGCCATCCAGTGAGTCACTGCATCTTTTGGTGATGGAGCTGCTGAGTCACCCACACTCCTGTAAATCATCCTAATAAACTCACTGCTTCACCAAGCTGGACTTGGGCGGAAAGGTTTCTTTTGTCTATCGTTGATGCTCTACCTAGAGAAAATAGATACTGGCTCATATTTCCTCAGGGAAATTTCCACAGAACATACTCCATCCCTCACCAGAACGTTCCACCTCAAACAAATCTCCTATCTGCCTCTGTCTCCATTTCCCCCAGCTCCGTGTGTGTGTGTGTGTGTGTGTGTGTGTGTGTGTGTGTGTGTTTGTGTGTGTGTGCCACAGAATGTATGCGGAGGCCAGAGGCTGACTTTTCCTGTCTTCCTCAATTGTTCTACATCTAATTCTTTGAGACAGGGTCTCACTGAACCTGGAGCGCACTTACTCAGCCCGACTGGCTGGCCCGCAAGCTCACGGATTGTCCTGCACCCAGTTCCTCCAGTGCTAGGACTGCAGACTCATGCTGCCAAGCCTGGCTTTTTACAAAGGTTCTAAGGATCCAAACTCAGGTCCTTGTGCCCATGTGGCAAGCACTGTTCCCACTGAGCACGTCCTCAGCTCCATTATCTTTAAGAGAGTTCTCATATATGGAGGTACAAGATGTTCTGGCTCACCTTGTCATAATTAGTCATTTCTTCAAAAAGCCTTTTGTTTGTGGTTTGTTCTGTGTTTTGACTGTTTTTGAGACAGTGTCTTTCTATGTAGTCCGGGTTGGCTTTGAACTGGCAGACTTCCTTAAAGCTTGGATCGCAGGTATAAGAATGCCCATACCAGCTTTCCAAAGAGCCTTTTAAAGAGAAGCAATGTTTAAAGATCACTGTCTGATCTCCCAGCCTACTCATGGCTCCTTGGTGTATTTCAGTGGACAGGGGCACAAAATATAGGTGTTCTTTAAGGATATAAAGACCATACTGCATAAGCATTATGATATCGTCTGTTGAAACAGAAGTTAAGAGTTCATATTTCTTGACTACAATTGTATATCTGTAACCAACCATTTACACTGAAAATCTTGATGCTGGTGATGTCCATGTAACTACTTGTGTAATTGTGTTTTATGTATCTTAGTGTCAGAAAAATAGTGTTATCAATTTTACAATACAAATACTAAATACAGTTTAACATTTCCTAAGAATTTATGTTGCTCTTAGAATAAAGATTGCACTAGGAATGATCAGTCCTTTTGCTTTATTTTCAAATCATTTGTGGGCTGGAAATGGATGGGTCAGAAGGGATGTGTTGGCAGAGTGCTTGCTGGACAAACAGACAGAAGCCCTGGGAGAAAGTTGAGCATGGTGGTCCAGTGCATGTCTGTGATCCCAGTGCTCTGGAGGCAGAAGCAGGCAGATCTTTAGAGCTTGCTGGCCAGCGAGCCTAGCTGAATCAGTGTGCTCCTAGCCAATGACAGCCTTGTTTCAAAGGAGGAGTGCCCCCTGAGGATCTCTACTCAAAGTTGTGCTCTGTCTTTCACATGCACATGTGCACATGTACTCACACACATATGTACATCTACACACAGGAACACACACAGAAAAATTAAATCACTTAAAATAATGTACCTTTATGTGACTAAGTAGTTTTATATTTTTAATACTCCAAAATTAGTTTTTTCTTACATTGTTCTACATTTTTAAATACTTTATTTTTTTATCTTGTTTGTATGAGTGTATTGTCTTCATGTATGTAAGTGCACCCATGTCATGCAGTAAGTCAGAAGGGGCATCAGATCTGCTGGAACTGGAGTCACAGATAATTATCAGCTCCTATTATGTGCTGGGAATTGAACCCGGATCCTCTGCAAGAGCAGTCAGTGCTCTCCACCATCAAGCCATGTCTCCATCCCCATATTATTCTACATTTTTATTTTTTTAATTTAATTTTAAATTAATTATTATTTTTTTTTATTTTTTAAGGGATTCACAATATAAGAGCACAGTTGTTTTCAGATCACATTGACATTGCTTGCTCAGTTTGCCATACAATTAGGAAATTGGTGCTAGCATCCACAGATAAGGGATACCATTCGTCATTTGTTTTTCTGGGACTGTGTTACTTCACTCAGCACGATATCTTCTAGCTCCAGCCATTTACCTATTCTACATTTTCAAATGGCCACAGTGGTTTTCTGAGTTAACTCTTTGGGGTATAAAGACAGGAGAGACTAGTAACTTCTCTTCGTTGGTTTTATTGTTGAGACAAGGTTTCACTGTACAGCCCAGGCTGACCTTCACCTAGTAACAATGTTTCTGCCCCTGCTCCTCAGTGTTGGTATTACAGGTGTCTGCCACCACCTGTGGCTTTCTGTGTTTCTGATGGAACACACTTCATTAATGTGCAGTGTGGGATGAATCACTCTGGGAGACGACAGATCTGATGCCAGGCAAGGCTCCCAAACATGGGCTCAGCTCCATGTTCTTGACAGCACTGCAGCTGACCTACACTACATCCCGTGGCCGCAGCTGCAGTTTCCTATTGAAACTCCCTGACACGGTGAAAACTCCAGGGTGACTTCCAGATGACTCCTTTCTAGATCACACAAATATTCTTGCCTTCTTCCACCGACCCCTAGAGCAAATCCAGCCTGGCTGGATTGGGCCATGGGGAGACGTGGGTAGATATAGGAGATACTTTTCAGGTAGAACTCATAATCCCGGTGGGCAGGCTTGGAGTGGCCCCAACTTTTGATACTCATGCCCTTGAAATGTCGTCTCTTTGAATCCGGTCAGGCCTGTGACTTGCTTCTAACAATACTCAGCCCATGGTGGAACGGCACCTCTGTGTTTACGTTACGTAAGAACGTACTTCTGTCTTGCCAGCTGCCTCTCCATTTGCTCTCACCTTGGTTGTTTTCATCAAGTCAGCTGCCATATGGAGAGGCCCTTATAGCAAGGAATGGGGTTTGGCCAGTAGCCAGTGAGAAGTTGGTGGCTCAGTACAACCCATGGGGAACTGAACCTTGCCCAGAACCATGGGATGTGGGTTCCTGTGGCTCAGCTGGGACGTCAGCCAGGAAGGCCTGTTTGCAGCTTTGAGAGCGAGTATCAGAGGAGTATCAGAGGACAGCTGATGGTATATGCTCCCAATTCTTCGAGCCTCGCAGATCAGAACCGTGTCTTAGGCACTGAGGCCCTAATAGCATACCTGTGCCGCAATAGAGGATCATTGCTCTGAATCAGAGAAATGAGGGGTGAGTAAGATACCCAGGTCTGAGCAATGGGGGAGATGGAACCATTTGCTGAGTTGGAGACACCTAGGAAAAGGGGATTCACAGAGAGACCAAGAAGCAGAGAGAGTTCTAATTAAGTGTCTGGGTAGGTGCACATGGAACACAGTGAGACGGCTAACCACCAGTCTAGGGACTGCTCAGTCTGTCTTAAAATCACCAGGTCCTCCGTAATTGTGCTGGGCCAGCCTGGGATAGATTCTTCTTGTTCCTCTTGGTTTTGCTGGGACCTATCATATCTCCATTTGCCTTCCTTCATCCTATGTATATCTCCATGGCTGGGTTCTTCCTCCTGTCGACAGTGCTCATGACTGACGGGCCTGGCCTTTGCATCCTTTCCTGACATTCTCACCCTATCAAACCTACATTCTTAGCCACCTGCCCAGGATCCTGCTGCCTAATGCCAAATACAGTCTGAGTGCTCTTGTGGGGAAGGAGATGAGGCTATGAAGAATAGAGGCATGAGCTGAGGCTGCTACTTATCCAGCACACATGCGCTATCGTGTCTTCACTATCTCAGGAATAGGCACTTTCTAAGCCGCTGTTGAACAAACTCATGCCTAGTGGGGTTCTCTTTTAGTGTCTGAGCTCTCTCTAGCTCTTTCTCACTTGGGGACCTGAACACATGGCTTTCTCTATCACTAAAGTTCCTCTGTGGTCTTGTGTAACCCACCCCTTCCTTTCGCCGGGTTCAGCTCAGATGGCACAGTCTTATGGGAGTCTGCTGATTTCCCCCAAACACCGGATGCTAGCTGTGGTTATCTTTTTAATTTTTTACATATTAATTATACAAAGATTCCAATCCCCTCAGTGGAATACAACTTACAATAGAGTTAGAATCTTTTCTGTTTTATTCTTTATCATCATGTCCACAAGTTAGAAGACACCTGGCCACATGATAGGTAGAAAAAATAAACCAACCAACCAACAAACAAACAAAGGCTGTAACTCATACCTGTCTGTAATCCTGGCATATGGGGGCTGAGGAAGAAAGGTTAAAAATTAAAGGCTAGCCTGAGCTTCATGGTGACTTTGAGGCTAGGTACATGATATCTGGTTTCAAGAGCACCTGATGAATCAGTTAATGAAAGTGATTGATGCTTACCAGTGAAGAGAGCTGCTATGAGGCAGAATAGGAAGGAATGGAGCATGTTTATAAAGTGAAGGAAAAATGCCCTAAGATTTGTTAGGTTTCAGGGAGAGGTGCTGTACTGAATCATCCTTCAGGCACAAGTTTTATTAACACCTCAGCAAGTAGAACAGTGGGGCTCTGAAGTAAGGAGATTCAATACTGTGGGACAGAGCAAGGTGTCTACTTTCAAAGGTTTACAAGGAAAGGGAAGATCTTACACTTTCGAGGAAGCAGGCTTAGTTAATATGTGATCTATGTTGTTTGACCCAGGCTGGAGGGCATACATAGGTGATTCAGGCTACAAGACAGGAGTCGCTCTTTCTCTGGGCAGAGGGTGGGGCTTGGTTAGTGTGAGACTCCTTTGAGTGTTCTAAGGGAGCCTCTGACCCACAGTGTCTGGGAAGTTGGGAGCTGGGTGTGTTCTTGGTCTGTGCCCTTCTCTGCTTAGGGCCTGGTTTCTTGTAGGGCTTGGGTTATCTTACAAGATCCACATCTAATAGTGTGAAAATCCCCAGAAGACTTTGGAAACAAAGCTAGTATGGAAGATGGAATTGGCAGAACAGAACACAAGTCCAAACACCTTTCAAGGCAAGGCTGTGTCCATTCTACCACTCTGCCTCCTCAAGTGGTCTGGCCAGAAATGATCGCTTCATTCTATTTCTATTTTTTATTTAACACATATGAGTATTTTCCTTGCATGTATGTAAGTGAATCCATGTGTGAGATGCCTGTGGATCCCCTGGAACTAGAGTTGCTGGTGGTTGTTAGCTGCCATCTGCATGCTGGGAACTGAACCTGGGTCTTCTTCAAGAGCAGCCGGTGTTCCTAACCGCTGAATCATCTCTCCAGTCCCAATGAGCACTTTAAATGCTAGCTTGTTGACATGATTTGGGTTGCAGATACCAGGAGGCTTTAAGGAGAGAGAAACTGGAAGCAGGAAACATCCCCAGCTAGGTACTTGCCGAGGCACAGCTTGGTTCTGTCTGGCAAGGCCTCTTGGTACCCTATGTTGGGAGCCACCTGCTTACGCTGACTACCACAGTCCTCATGAATCAGCTGCGGACTCTGCTAAGAACAGTTCTCAGAGAGAAATAAAAACTTGGGTGCACTTCAATCAGTTTTTATTAACATGGTGCTTTAGGCTGGCACCCACCATGCAGCATAAATACTGCTTAATTGTGTTGAGGACTCTCCACTTAGAAAACCAGAGAAATGAAAAAAAAAGTCTTTACCAATGTTCACATCCAAACAGCTAAATCACTGAAGTTTGAATGAGCAGACTTTAATTCATAAATTTACTTTTAAGGGCAAAAATGCAAGAAAGGACTGTTGGTGGCTGTCTCCCACTTGATTAGGCAAAGGGAATGGTTCGTGCCAGTGGGTTCTGCCTCCCCAGCTCCTCCCTGAACCACGAGTCCTCATCAGAGCCAGGATAAGGGCATCTTTGAAAGACTGAATTCATGGCAGCATGGGGACAGCAGGGGTAACATTGAAATAGCCTGAAATTATGAGGCATTTTGGAGGATGGAAAGCAGATGGGATTACATTGACAAGAATGAAGGAAACCTCAGCCCAACATGTATTCAGAAAAGGCCTGGGAGGAAGGTAAGGGCAGCTGCAGAGAAGCCCCAAGCCCACATCCAGCGATTACAGGAGCAGAAGGGGGCCTCCCAAGCCCACTTCCGGCGATTACAGGAGCAGAAGGGGGCCCCCCAAGCCCACTTCCAGCGATTACAGCAGAAGTGGGCCCCCCAAGCCCACTTCCAGCGATTACAGGAGCAGAAGGGGGCCCCTCAAGCCCACGTCCAGCGATTACAGGAGCAGAAGGGGGCCCCCAAGCCCACTTCCAGCGATTACAGGAGCAGAAGGGGGCCCCCCAAGCTCACGTCCAGCAATTACAGGAGCAGAAGGGGGTCCCCCAAGTCCACTTCCAGCGATTACAGGAGCAGAAGGGCCCCCCAAGCCCACTTCCAGCGATTACAGGAGCAGAAGAGGCCCCCCAAGCCCACTTCCAGCGATTACAGCAGAAGTGGGCCCCCCAAGCCCACTTCCAGCGATTACAGGAGCAGAAGGGGACCCCCAAGCCCACGTCCAGCGATTACAGGAGCAGAAGGGGGCCCCCCAAGCCCACTTCGAGCGATTACAGGAGCAGAAGGGCCCCCCAAGCCCACTTCCAGCAATTACAGGAGCAGAAGGGGGCCCTTTGGTGGGCAGGAAGGTAATTAAAGAGCTGCCTAAAGACCCAACTGAAGAGCACCCCCACCAGCCCCCCTTCCGACTGTTAATCTATTTCCTCTCCTTGGGCAAAATTAGATGCGCAAGACTCCCAGATATCGGGGGGCGGGGGGCATTAAAATTCAAAGGGCTTGGGGAGATGGCTCTGCAAAGAGCATGGGCAACAAGCACAAGGACTAGAATTGGATCCCCAGCATTTCCATAAAAAGATGGGTATATACGGCAGCGTGTGCTTGTAATTCTAATGCTGGGGAGGCAGGGACAAGAGGATCCTTGGGGCCAAGTAGCCCACTAGTCTAGCTGAATCGGTGGGCTCCAGGTTCAGTGAGAGACTGTCTCAAAAAGTAAAGTAGAGAGGGCTGGAGACACACCTTTAATCCTAGCAGGCAGATCTTTGTGAATTCAAGGCCAGCCTGGTGTACAGAGTGAGTTCCAGGACAGCTGGGGTTACAGGGAGACCCTGTCTCGAAAAGACCAAAAATAAATAAATAAATAAATAAATAAATAAATAAATAAATAAATAAAATCTAAAATCCAAATTATATAAAAAGATTTATTCAAAGATGGTTTATAGCAAAATAGCAATTCAGCCTGAGAATCTACAGAGAATTTAAATAGTGACATGCAAAGTCCACCGTGACAAGGAGGGTATGATAGTGTAAAGCAGCTCACATCATGGCTGCCAGGAAGCAGAAAAGCAGCTTATATCATCCTTACCAGGAGGCAGAAGAGCAGGGGGCAGGAGGGGCCAGGACAGGAGAAGGCAGATAGCACCCTAAAAAGCCCCGAGCAAACTACTTCCTCCTACCCTCCCACAGTCCCATCATCCCCAATTTCTATTCAAACTTGGAGTCTATCAGTGGATTAAGCCATTGATTAAGTCAGAGCCTTGGGATCTAATCATCTTTGGAGAATCTTAGACACAAGGGGAGGTGGGCTTCACTAATCTCCTCAGCACAACTTACAAACAAGGCCTAATAAATCAAAGAACTCTGAAACCAATGTCTAAATGTGGTTAAAAAAAAATGAGTCCAGAGAAGGGGCAGTAACAGGCTAAGACTGCATATTTTTGTACAGAAGAGTATAGGAATGTATTCAGTTTAAGATTTTTTAAAGCCATACTTTATTTTATGTATAGAATTGACATGTTAAATAACACTATAATAGAATGATTTCATGTAACTTTAAGCAAAAGAAAAAAGAGCAAAATTTTAGGTTACAAAATTCCTCCCCACAAAACAAATTTTTATTTTTATTTAAAAAAATTTTTTTTGGTCTTTTTTGAGACAGGGTCTCCCTGTGGCCCTAGCTGCTCTGGAACTCACTCTGTAGACCAGGCCGGCCTTGAACTCACAAAGATCCACCTGCCTCTGCCTCCTGAGTGCTAGGATTAAAGGCGTGCACCACCACGCCTGGCTCAAATTTTTATTTTTTAAAAAACTTACTTTAAAAAAACTTACTTTTTTTTTAAAAAAAAGAGGGTTAATGTGACAAAGGTATTTAGTGGCTAGTCACATCTAATTCCAATTGCACTAATTGTCAGTGGAATTAAAAGGAAACTTGACTTTTACAGTCAGTGTCTCAAAGAAATAACAAATGTTGGGTTCTTTTGGAAGTCAGAAATGGTTCTTGCTACTTCAATATACAGAAAGTTGGGTTCACATATTTATCATTGGAAAAAAGCTACTATGGAATCGAAAATAGAAAAAAATGAACTTCTGTTCTCTTTCAGGACTTATGCTTCGTTTTGATCACATTTTGTCCTTCTTACCTCCTCTTGGTCTTCTAACTAGACCCCACCCCACCTAACACTAGTTTAGGTGATTATATAGGCTACGATGTGCAGAACAGAGAACATGCGTTTGTCTCTTTCCTGCATCACCACTCTCCTGAGTGATCCATTTCCTAACTCTTTCTCTTATACCTAGATTAGAGCAGGGACCCACTAAAACGCCGACCAAAACCAACTTAGGGAGAGGGTTTATTTCATCTTACACTGCCCAGAGATAGTCCATCTTTGAAGGAAGTCAGGCCAAAACTCAAGGCAGGAACCCAGAGGCAAGAACTGACTATGGAGCAATACGGCTTACTGGCTTACTCAGCTAGTGTTCTTATAGGCCCACCCTCCCAGGGATGGCACTGGCCACGGTGAAGTCAAGGATGGCTAGGCCCTCCTTCAACACTCAGCAGTCCCCACAGGCCAATCCGATGGAGGAAATTCCTCAACTGAGCTCCCTCTTCCTAGGGGTGTCAAAAGTTGACAACTGATTCCAGATTACTGACGTCTGATTCTAAGCCCCAGTTTGAGAGCATTGTGTATACACATCTGCTTAAATCCATCGCTGTGTGCTCTACCCACAAACATCAAGTCAATAGCAGCCTTTACGGGGCTCAGGGTGGACATTTCTTTGCGAACAACCTTACCTAGACTAATATTTTTCCTCTACGTTAACTATCTCAAGGCTTTCACCCTCTCTGCTGAGCCATCTTTCGCTTCCTTCCTTTCATCTACCTTTAGCTAGAATGGTCAGGGTTAAGGTCAGCTTCTGTGATGAACAAGACCCCCTTTTGGCAAGAACTGTGCTGAGCCCCTCCACTGGTCTCCATCATGGTGAATGTCTGTTTCTTTTTAATTTGTGATTTATATTTTATGTGTATGAATGTATTGCCTGCCTGTATCTAAATGCATTCGTGTCATACAGTGCCCAAGGAGGTCAGAAGAGGGCATCAGATCCCCTGGAACAGGAATTAGCTGCCATGTGGGTGCTGGAAACTGAACCTTAGTCCTCTGCAAGAGCAGCCAGTGCTCTTAACCGCTGAGCTATGTCTCCAGCTCCATGAGTGTCCGTTTCTGATCACAGAATGGGTGAGAAGGCAAAATGAAGGCTGTGTAATGCATTTGAGAGGCACTGAGGTTCACAGCACGAACTTGTTCTGCTAGGATCTCTTAGACAAAAATAGGAGCTGGAGACAGCAGTATCCAGCACTGAAATGGAAAGTCGGATTTCAGAGACACCCGGTTCCCTGCTGGGCTTCTGCATCTTATTGCTATGTTTTCTTTTGTTATTTCTAACAGGTGCAAAAAAGATTATTTTCTGATCCTGCTTATAATGTTAACAAATATTTAGAAGCAAAGCAGATTTTCTTGGTGGATTCTTTTCCACTCCAATTCTGTCCTTAATGGAGGAAAATAATCTTCCGACTCAGGAGTGCAGCTACCACAGTCACACAGGGAGATTCACTGAAACCCGGCAGCACCAGGGAGCTCTAATGGGAATTCCCCATGTGTCGATCAGCAAACAGACCTCTTCCGGAGGCCCAGGCACACATGCCTGCTGTCTTCAATTACTTCTTGCTTGGTAAATGTACTGGAAGCGTCCTGTGCTGTTTCTGTTTCCTCCATGAGAGGCAGGGGCGGAACGTCAGAAATCTTCCCACAGTGCTGCAGTGTCCGGAGGCATCTGCCAGGACGGCAGGGAGCCTGTGTGGAGGAGTTCCAGTGCTAATGAAGACATGCGCTCCAGCTCCAAGCTCCCGCCCCAGACTTCCTCAAAGTCATTTATATTTTTGACTTATCAGTCTTTCTAGAGCCAGGATGACGTACATCAGGATTCGTGCTTCTGGAAGCTTCCTGGACCTTCTGGAGCTGCTGAAGCCTCCAGGAAAGGTACTGACTGGCTTGTTAGCAATGTGTGCTCCTTGCTTGTGGGTTTGATTCCTTGCGTCTTGAGCAGCACAATACAACCCTGTGTTTCATGTTCTGAGAACAGGCTATTGACTGAATGAAGGAAATGAAAAACGGTAGCAATGACACGGATGTTGCCCAATGCACTCTAATTCCAGAAGCTTCTAGGTTTTGTTGGTTTTATGTTGTGTTTTATTTCCCTTTAGGTATTTATTTAGGTGATAGATGAGAAGTGGTAGGCAGGTGGATGATAGATATGTAGGCAGATAATAGAAAAATAGAGAAATATGTATGTATGGATAGCCATCTAAAAGGTAGGATCAGGGAGCCTAGGGTCGGTCCCCTGCACATCTGGTGTGCTTGGAAGCCATTGCCCTGCCAAGACTAGTAACCCTCTTCCTATGTACAAATATGGAGCAAGTACCTAAGGCCCTGAAGACCCAGAAGGAGCCAATACAGAGTGAGTCTTCCCTGAGAATCACAGAATCTAGGTGCTGGGAAGATGCCTAGGGATGGAACAGTGCTGTCCCCTAGGGATAGTACACTGCTGTCCCCTAGGGATGGGACACCGCTGTCCCCTAGGGATGGGACGCCGCTGTCCCCTAGGGATGGCATGCCACTGTCCCCTAGTGATGGGACGTCGCTGTCTCCTAGGGATGGGACGCCGCTGTCTCCTAGGGATGGGACGCCGCTGTCCCCTAGGGATAGGACGTTGCTGTCCCCTAAGGATGGGATGCTGGTGTCCCCTAGGGATAGTACATCACTGTCCCCTAGGGATAGCACACCGCTGTCCCCTAGGGATAGTACACCGCTGTCCCTTAGGGATGGGACACCGCTGTCCCCTAGGGATGGCACGCTGCTGTCCCCTGGGGATGGCACGCTGCTGTCCCCTGGGGATGGCACGCTGCTCTCCCCTGGGGATGGGACGCTGCTGTCTCCTGGGGATAGCACGCTGCTGTCCCCTAGGGATGGCATGCTGCTGTCCCCTAGGGATGGCACGCTGCTGTCCCCTAAGGATGGCACACTGCTGTCCCCTAGGGATGGACACTGCTGTCCCCTAGGGATGGTATACTGCTGTCCCCTAGGGATGGACACTGCTGTCCCCTAGGGATGGACACTGCTGTCTCCTAGGGATAGTTCTCCCCTATGGATAGCAGGCATGGTACTGTCTGCAGAGAATCACATAATGCAGTGTCTTTGTGCTTCTCAGGAGCTGGATTCAGGGAGGTGACGTCATTTGAAACCATCGTCTCCAGGGAGTGTTTGATCTGACAGAGAAACGATCAGGAATACAGAGAATGATGCCATCAGCCACTCCCCCATCACTGAAACCAGCTCTACAGCTCTGGGATTTCCCGAGTACCCACTTTCAGCCACTAGCAGCCTTCGAAGGACCCCCTTATTCCCCTGAGCCTGCCACCCTCTGCCCTTGGGAAACAAGATGGAAACAGGAAGCGGGCGAGAACTGGCACAGGAGATGGCAAAGCCTGCTGTAAGCACAATCCCCTCTAGCACAGTGCTAAGGAGTTAGAACATATCCTGTACTGTGCCTAGCACTGTACTTCATCCTCATGAAACCAGTGCTTGGCTCAGTCCATCCCAATTGCAGGCAAGGAAGCCAGTTCTGGAGATGACTTGTGTAAAGTCACCAGGGAGTGATACAGGGGAGCATGACTGGCCACTCAGCTCCCATACTAGCTTCCTGTTGGCAGGGATTCTGGGAAGGAGGGGGTGGGCAAGAAGTTCAGGTAGAAGGAAGAAAGTCTGGAAAGACACTAGGATGTGACACATGGTGGGGGAGGGGTGGGGCATTACCACAAAGAGTCCTAGCACCTACTGACTCAAAGGGGTGGAGATGCTGTGGAAAAGGAAGTAGGTCAGATCGCAGAAAGTGGAGCAGACAGCAGGCTGGGAGGGTACACTGCGTGTCAGATGGAGGAGAGCAAGAGCACCTCATTAAATATGTGGGGGGCCCAGGCAACCAACTGGGATGGAGAAATTTCCTGTTTGTTGGCCTCCTAGTAACATCTGTCCCCTCCTTTCTTGGTCTCAAGGACAAACTGAGGTATGATTCCGTCCAAATGCACTCTGGGAAACCAGTGGGTTTATTGGGGTTGCTTACAGAGCAATGGATGAGAGTATACTTACAGGAGTCTGGGTGCTCCACTCCTCACCTAAGGCTGTAGGGAAATTCTTCACCCAAGCAGGGATAATGGCTTCCCGATAGCCACACAAAATGGTGAGCCAGACCCTCCATTAGTCTTCCCAGGCTACGAACCCCAGCCCCTCCCCCAGGGCAAGTGCAATTAGAGCTAAATTGTTCTTCACGGGTTGGTTGGGATGTGCGGCTGGACTCTCAGGTGAGGATCCTAAGACACTCTCCGCCCCTCCTTCCATGTCGGGGCATGAACAGTCAACAAGCCCAACCGTGACGATCTTAGGCATGTGGAGTGCAGCAGCAGAGATCAGGCAGAGGGTGTCTGTGTGTGAAGCCAGTCCTGTACAAAACCTACATGCACAAAGTCCCTAGCATTGCATAAACCAGATGTAATAGCGCACAGCTGTAATCCCAGAACTTGAGGGGAAGCTGGAGGGTCAGAAGCTCAAGGTCATTTTAGGGCTATGCAGTAAGATCAGGGCTAGCCTAGGCTATGTGAATCCCTGTCTCAAAAAACAAACACAACCAAAAAAAGGTGCCATAGGGCTAAGGATGTTGCTAACGTAGAGTGCATACCTAGTGTGTAATGGCCTGGGTTTTATCTCCAGCATTGCAAAAATTTAAAATAAAAAAGCAAAAAATTCTACAATTATTTTCTTTAATAAAGGAATATGCCTCACTGTTGGATATATAAATACTTGTTCCATTTCTTAGTTTCCACCTTGGTACTACCACTGTATTTCAGATTCATCAAATCTTGTTAGAACAGATGTATTTTGTTCAAGAAAATTTTTCTTTTTTAACATGGCTAGTTCTTGTCTAAATGGAAGAACAGATACTCCCATGCAGTTAGCATGTAGAAAGAGAGTCTGTACCACACAGGAGAAACTCCAAATGGGGGGCTGGCATTTTCTATTTATTTTGACTTTGTGTGTGTATGTGTGTGTGTGTGTGTGTGTGTGTGTGTGTCTGTGTGTCTGTGTGTGTGCATGTGAGTGCAGAGCCTACAGAGGGCAGAAGAGTGAGTCCGATCCCTGAGAGCTGGCATTACAAGGAGTTGTAAAATGCACATGGGTTTAATGTGGGTGCTGGGAACCAAACTCCGATCCTCTGGAAGAGGATGCTCTTTACCGCTGAGGCATCTCTCCAGCCCCTTGACTATTTTCTTTCTAAAGATTAACCCAATCTGTTAAAAGATAAGTAGGAATTAGCAACTTTGAGGGGCTGCATTATTTATGAGATGGAAACCAAACTCTAATATAAACAAACATATTCAAGCTCATCAGAAACCTTTGCCATTCTCTACAGACAAGATTCCTGTAATCATCATCTACATAATTCCCAAAGCACATTAATGCTCTGAAGTCCAAGTTTATTAACCAGCAGTGTGTGGTGGTGTGCAGGCCTGAGGCCTCCTTCTCTGTGGTAGCAGTGTCCTAGCCACCTCCAGGAGCAGCGTGTGGGCAACAGCGTTTGAAGATTCATTTGGAGCAGCCCAACTGTGCTAGACACCAGCTCTCCCTGGCTGTGTAAGATGGTGCCTTGTCAGCTGTTCACAGTCTGCTTGGCTCAGCCTTGACCCATTTTGGACCCTGCTGGGTGTCTCTGGCCAGCTGTGTCCCAGGTTTTACAATACTCTCTGCCATCCTGCCTACCAACAAGTGCTTAAAAATTCTCCGTTCCTTTACCACATCGGAGAAGCAACCCCCCAACCCTCCCTTTGCCCCCTTCCCTGGGTGTCCTGATTGTAAGGTGCTGTGAGGTTAATTCTGAGACACAGAACCCGTTGTACTCATAAAAAGTGTGCACACTGTGAGTCTCACTGCCAACTCCAATGCACAGGGGTTAATGTCAGTGTTGAGGCTATCTTCTAGAACAGGGCCTGGAAGATAGTCAGTACTCAATAAAAATTTAATAAACGGGGTGGGGACATGGCTCAGTTATCAAAGCACTTGCCACACAAGCAAGGTAACCCAAGTTCTGTCCCAAGCTTCCACATGAAAAAAGCCAGCTGAGGTTACACATGCTTTGATATCAGCACTGATGGGGGGAGGTCAAGTCGCCTGCTTGTGACATCAGCACTGATGGGGAGAGGTCAAGTTGCCTAGCTTGACTAGCCAAATTGGTGAATTGTGGGGATGAGAGCCCTGACTGATACAGAAGGTACAGCACAGTCAAGGAGACATCAGCATTAAGTGTAGCCTCCACATGCACGTAAACTTATGTGGCTGTGCACTGGTACACGCATGTATTCACATGCATGCAAAAGCACATACATACATTCACACTATACACATGCAAAAAAACTGGATGCAAAACTGCATGGAACACACAAACACACACACACACACACACACACACATGTGTGGATAATCAATTACTCTCACCTGATACCTTAAGTGGGTCTCTGACCTTAAATCATGAAACATCTTCTGTTACTGTGACTGACACACTGCTACAAAGCACAAGGGACAGATTTAGAGAAGACTCCATGGGATCATGAGGTCCCTGGACTCTCCCATCCCACAGAGGTGTCCTGGCCCCTGAAGCAGCTGCAACTTTGCTCTGAAACGATGGCCACCTTCTCTACTTTGCCTCTCCATAGTGCATTTTACATGTGGCTCTCCACCCTACATCAATAGGGAAAGAAAATCACATTACACAGAATCCACTTAGCAATCCTGTGAAAAGCTAATCACAACATTCCAAACCTAGGGCTGGGGAGATGCTTAGTGAGAAGAGGAAGGACTTGCTGTTTAAGCATGAGGACCTCAGTTTGGATAAGGCCGGAGTAGCACACTTGTGATCCTAGCCTTGGTAGGAGGATCCCTGGGGGCCACGTAGCTAGTCAAATCAGCAAGGTCTAGGCTCAGTGAGATCCTGTCTCAAAAAATAAGAAGAGTGATTGAGGAAGACAAGGTCAACCTCTAACCTCCACATGCAAGCACACCCACACAACACACACATGTTCACACATTACACATACAGAATAAAATAAGTGCTGAAATTCAAAGACAAAATTGTTTCTCTTGGTTTGCTTTCTATTGCTGTGATAAATGCCATGACTAAATGTAACTTAGGGAAGAGAAGGGTTATTTGGCTTGTAAGTTACAGTCTAACATCGATTAGTAATCAAGAAAACATAGCACGGACACAGTCATAGGAAAATCTGACAGAGGAAATATCTCAACTGAGGTTCCTTCTTCTCAGGTGGTACCAAAAACTAACCAGCACAATTTGAAGAACTGAAAGATAGTTAATGGATAAAAAGAACATTTTCAAACAATAGCCAAGTTCATGTTTAACTGCTAAGAAACAAAACAATTAAAAGTAGATGCATATATATCCTGTTTTTGTTCATTAAAGCAGTCTCACTCATGTAGCCCAGGCTGGCCTTGAACTCCATATGACTCTGAACTCTTCATCCTCCTGCTTCTGCCTCCCAAGCTGGCATTATTGGCTGTAACCAAACCGAACATCACTTAATGTGGTGTTAGCGTGGAGCCAGGGACTTCCTGAATGCTAGACGAGCACTCTACATCTCCAGCCCCATGTGTCCCTTTTTAAGTTGTCATTTTCTAATGTTGGGCTGCAGGTACTTTCTTCTCAGTGTTCTTATGTAGAGGTAAGAAGTTAGTATAGAACCATAACAGCAAAGATGAAGCAGTGTTTCAGACAGTGCATGGTATTTGCAGGTTGAAAGCTGCTTTAAACTCCTTGTGTGCACTTACTTTCATGAAACACTGTACTGGGTAATTTCTATTTTGTATGTGTTCATGTGTGTGCATGTGCACGTGTGTGCAAGCATGTAGAAGCCAGAAGACAAACTCGGGAGCTGTTCCTCTGGTGCAGTTCAACTTGCTTTTTAAACATAAAAAAAAATATTTTATTTATTATTTTTATTTTACATCTTTGAGTATATTGCTTGCACGTATGTAAGTGTACCCATGTTGCACAATGCCTGTGAGGTCAGAAGAGGCTGTTGGATCCCCTGGAACTGGAGTTATGGGTGGTGGTTAGCTGTAATGTGGGTGCTGGGAATTAAACCCAGATCCTCTGCAAGAACAGTTAGTGCTCTTAACCACTGAACCATTGCTCTAGCCCCCTTACCTTCCTTTTTGAGATAGTCTCTCACTAGGACCTGGAGATCACTGATTAGGCTAAGCTGGCTGGCTAGTGAGGCCCGGGATCCACCTGTGTCAGTTTCTCTAGCTCTGGAATTACAGGAGTGTGTACCATGCCCAGTATTTTTTATGTGGGTTCTGGCTTTGAAACTCAGGTCCTCAGGCTTGCACAGCAAGCACTTCACTGACTGATCTACCTTCTCAGCCCTCAGTCCAGGAAAATTTTAAACCAAAAATGGCTAAGAATAAAGCTCAGTGCTGAAAGTTTGTCTAGCATGCCCCAGGCTCAATCCCCAGTACCACAGGACAAATAAACAAACAAAATCCTTTACATCAGAGTGGATTTGTTGACAGCTTAAGACTGGAGAGTTCAGTATTCAGGTACTAAGGTGGCAGCAGGGTTGGCAGCCCGTGAAGACCTGTTCTCTATGAACCCACCTCCAGCTAAAGCCTCACAGGGAAGATGAACAAGTTTCCTGGGGTCTCTTCTGTAAGGACACTCACTCCATCCATGAGGATCCACCGGACTGACCTTCTCAGTCCCTTCAGGTCTTCTTCCATAAAGACACTCACCCTGTCTGAGGCTCCGCCTCCTCCACCTTCTCAGCCCTTCCAGGTCATCTTCTGGAAGGACACTCACCCTGTCTGAGGCTCCACCTCCTCCACCTTCTCAGCCCTTCCAGATCCTCTTCTGGAAGGACACTCACCCTGTCTGAGGCTCCACCTCCTCCACCTTCTCAGACCTTCCAGATCCTCTTCTGGAAGGACACTCACCCTGTGTGAGGTTCCACCTCCTCCACCTTCTCAGCCCTTCCAGATCCTCTTCTGGAAGGACACTCACCCTGTGTGAGGCTCCACCTCCCCCACCTTCTCAGCCCTTCCAGATCCTCTTCTGGAAGGACACTCACCCTGTGTGAGGTTCCACCTCCCCCACCTTCTCAGCCCTTCCAGATCCTCTTCTGGAAGGACACTCACCCTGTGTGAGGTTCCACCTCCCCCACCTTCTCAGCCCTTCCAGATCCTCTTCTGGAAGGACACTCACCCTGTGTGAGGCTCCACCTCCCCCACCTTCTCAGCCCTTCCAGATCCTCTTCTGGAAGGACACTCACCCTGTGTGAGGTTCCACCTCCCCCACCTTCTCAGCCCTTCCAGATCCTCTTCTGGAAGGACACTCACCCTGTGTGAGGCTCCACCTCCCCCACCTTCTCAGCCCTTCCAGATCCTCTTCTGGAAGGACACTCACCCTGTGTGAGGTTCCACCTCCCCCACCTTCTCAGCCCTTCCAGATCCTCTTCTGGAAGGACACTCACCCTGTGTGAGGCTCCACCTCCCCCACCTTCTCAGCCCTTCCAGATCCTCTTCTGGAAGGACACTCACCCTGTGTGAGGTTCCACCTCCCCCACCTTCTCAGCCCTTCCAGGTCCTCTTCTGGAAGGACACTCACCCTGTGTGAGGCTCCACCTCCCCCACCTTCTCAGCCCTTCCAGATCCTCTTCTGGAAGGACACTCACCCTGTGTGAGGCTCCACCTCCCCACCTTCTCAGCCCTTCCAGGTCCTCTTCTGGAAGGTCACTCACCCTGTGTGAGGCTCCACCTCCCCACCTTCTCAGCCCTTCCAGGTCCTCTTCTGGAAGGACACTCACCCTGTGTGAGGCTCCACGTCCTCCACCTTCTCAGCCCTTCCAGGTCCTCTTCTGGAAGGACACTCACCCTGTGTGAGGCTCCACCTCCCCCACCTTCTCAGCCCTTCCAGGTCCTCTTCTGAAAGGACACTCACCCTGTCTGAGGCTCCACCTCCCCACCTTCTCAGCCCTTCCAGATCCTCTTCTGAAAGGACACTCACCCCTTCTGAGGCTCCACCTCCCCCGCCTTCTCAGCCCTTCCAGGTCCTCTTCTGGAAGGACCCTCACTGCATCTCAAGCTCTGCTCCCTCAGCTTTAGCGCTTCCATGACGTCATCCCCTTCCAGTGTTGTCGCCTCAGCTGCTAAGTTTCAACAAGTGGCTTCTGGAGAGATCTCTTTCAGAGAATGCTGCTGAATGGCCATTACTTCCTACTTGGTTTTGCTTCCTCTCAGCTCACATCTAGCTTCCCTTCCTGATGGGCTTACCCTATAGCGTACCTTAGCTTTTATTCTTTATATCATCTGTGTTCATAGTTTGCTTTCCCTCTGCTTGAATCCCAACCACTACATTTAATTACCCTAGTCTTAGAGGTCAGAGGACACCAGTAGCCATGGTGTGCAATCAAAAAACTGTTTTATATATTGCTGACTATAAACACTTCATAGAAAGATAGGTAAATAGATTTTAATGTTATACCCATATGACAGAACATTTAAAATTTTTATTTATTTTTATTTTATGTGTTTGAGTGTTCTGCCTGAATGTATGTAAGTGCACCATATGTGTGCCTGTGGAGGCCAGAAGAGGGCATCAGATCCTCTGAAACTGGAGTTAAAGACAGTTGATTGACACCATGAGAGTGCTAGTAACTGAACCCAGGTTCTCTGCAAGAGTATCTAGTGCTCTTAAACACTGGGCAATGACTCCTGACTCAGTGGATTTTGTTTTTTGAGACAGGGTCTCCCTATAGCCCCAGATGGCCTGGAACTCACTCTGTAGACCAGCTCGGCATTGAATTCACAGAGATCTGCCTGCCTCTGCCTCCCAAGTGCTAGGATTAAAGGCATGCACTGTCATGCCTGGCTTAAAGATGGTTCTTAGCTGCTATGTGGGTGTTGGGAATCAAACCCAAGTCCTCTGCAAGAGTGTCTGTACTCTTAACGCCTGAGCCATCTCTCCAGCCCCTCAGTGGATTTAAAAAAAAAAAACAAACTACAATTCAGCTCCTGAAAGTTGTGGTGGCTTGAATGAGAATGTCCCCCACAGGCTCCAAGAGTTGGGATATTTTGTTCCCAGTTGGTGGCGCTGTTTTGGGAGATCTTAGAAGGTTGGCCATGCTGGAGGAAGCTCATCACTGGGAGTGGGGCTTAGAGAGTTCAAAAAACTTTGCTAACCTCCAGTCTCTGCTTACTATGCCTGCTTGAAGATATGACTCTCTGTTTCCTGCTACTGCTCCAGCCCCTCCTGCCACTGTGCCTCACCATGATGGACCCTAATTCCTCCCCACCATGATGGACCCTAATTCCTCCCCACCATGATGGACCCTAATTCCCCTGGAACCATAAGCTCTTCCTTTTATAAGTCCCCTTGGTCATGGTGGTTCTACTACAGCAACAGAAAAGTGACTAATAACAAAAGTTTACAACAATAACTTCATTTTACCAACTATAATTTTGAGTTGGAAATATACCTACAAAACTGACACTGACAATTATAGAGAACCACAGAAAGAACACCTCCAAACCCCCATCAATCCAAGTATGGAGACAGATGGCTTCTTCTGTCAATATCTTGTGCATCTTATGTAAACTATAACCATGAAGCCTATGGTACTTCAGACCAACTACATTTGCCTCACGCTCACACTGGAGACCCCAGATGGCCAGCTCTCTGCAGGCCCTGGGATGCTCAGGAGGCCATAAGGCTACCTGGTTGCACAGTGTGGTGGTTGATCTTCATTGCAACTTGAAGGGATCTGGAATCAACTTAGAGACACATCCCTGGGTGGGTCTGTGAGGGTGTTTCTAGAAGGGTTTACTTCTGGAGAAGACTACACTCCAGAGTGGTTGGCACCTTCCAGTGACCGTCCAGGGATAAAGAGATCCAAGGTGGGGGGAAGGGGGAACCCAGCGTTGCCTGCCTACCTGCCTCTACTTCTTACTGGTGAGCCTGTCTGTCCTGTTGCAGTTGCTGCTGCTGTTTTCCCTCACCGACACCAAAATGCAGCTTTGAAAGCTCAGTCTTCTAACAAGCACTAAAGGCCAGTGGCTGTCTAGGAATCCCAGAGTCCTTTAGTAGCAAATCGGGGCCGCTGAGGCATCCAGCCTCCGGCTGAATGGCTGCCAGTCTCTCAGCCTTTCCAGCTGGCAGACGGCCATCGTTGGACTACCCAGCCAGTACTGAGTAAGCCAATCTAATGCATTCTCTTTACATAATACTTATTCATTCTGTTCTAGGGAAACCTGAATAGGCCGCAGAAACTCCAGGGACTTGGAAATGAGGGAGCCGGGGTGGCAGTCAAATACAGCTTCTATTTTTTATTTTGTGTGTATGAGGATTTAAGTGTACCTAAGTCATGGAATATCCACGGAGGACAGAAGAAGGCGTCAGATCTCCCTGGAACTGGAGTTACAGACAGTTATAAGCCATTACGTGGGTGCTGGGAATTAACCTCAGGTCCTCTGCAAGAACAGCCAGTGCTCTTAACTACCAAATCATCTCTCCAGCGTCAGTTTTCTAGTTTTTGTAACTTTCTGTTGAATTTTAATTTTACTGTGTCTATATTTTTATTCTTTTTTAAAATTTTATTTATTTTTGTATGTGTATGAATATACTGTCTGCATGTAAGTCTGTGCACCCGTGTCATGCAATGCCACAGAGGTCAGAAGAGGGTGTTGGACTCCCCTGGAACTGGAGTTATAGATGGTTTTCATCCACCATGTGGGTGCTGGGGATCGAACCTGAGTCCTCTGCAAGAGCAGTTGGCGCTCTTGACCACTAGCCCATCTCTCCAGCCCCTATATTTTTATTCTTAAATGATTAAAATGTTGTAATATATTTTTGATAAATGAATAAAGGTTTCAGTGTTTTATGAGTTAAAGGACAATATGGAGAAACATCTAGCTAGGAGGGTATAGGACTGCGGAGTTCTGTTTGCTTAACATAAGGACACGCCACTCTGTCACATTAGAACTTATGCTAGAAGCAGATCTAGACACATAAACACATGCTCTCATGTTATTTTTTTTCAAAGCCAATTTTCATTGAAGCTTTGTACATTTCACACAAAATTCCCAATCAAATCTCGACCCATCCCCCCTTCCTTGCCCCCCACCCCCACCCCACCAGAGCTCACGCATTCTGCCAAACATGTTTTTCATCTTTTTCTCAGTCTCTTTTTAAAATTTTCAAAGCAGAAGTTTACTGTTTCAAGCAGAAGTTCACCATTTCAGTCAGTTCTTTGACCCAGTCTTTTCTGTTGTTGTTGTTGTTGTTGCTTCCAATTTGCATCACTCCAAAATATGTATATATGTATGCCACATATATCTTTTAGCATCTTCAGCTTATGATATCTTTTTTTTTTTTTTTTTTTGCTGAAAGATGTCATGTTTGAAGGCTCCTGCTTGGCAAGCCCAAACAACCATCAGTCCTGCTGGGGTTTTTCCTTCCCATGGTCTCCAAATGAGGTCCAGTAAGCACCATGTCCTGTCTTGATCTTCCTGTACTGGTCTCCATGATACAGCCCGAGTAGTCCAACAATGGCAGTCTATACTCTGAAGAGGCTGAAACCCCAGTAGTATCTCAGTCCACAAGCTGGATGTCTCAGCAGTCCCCATCTGGCACTGAGGTTTGGAGGATTCTTGGAGAGACATGAGTCTTCAGTTCATATTGGACGGTTGAAAAGTTGTGTCTCATGTCTTTGAAGGATGGCAAAAGCAGTAGCAGCCACAGGGTAGCTGCACTTGCCAGTAAGACAGGCAAAAACAACTGTGCTCTTTAAAAAAATTTTTTTTAACTTTTTATCTTTTTACTAAGATCTCAAGTTTTATACCTGAAGTACAATTTCTCAGGCCTCACTAATTATTTATTTCTGGTTACACTTTCCTTTTGGATGCTTAAGCCACACTGTTAGCCCAGATTAACCAAGGTTTTTATTTTTTCAAGGTCAGTTGAGGATCCGGTCCTCAGTTTTGGTTTTTTTTTTTGGGGGGGGGGAGCCCTTGGCTCCTTTTGGCTTTTCGTTTACCAGTTCCATCCACTTGAGGACAAAGTCAGGTCCTGCTAGACCAGGCTTCCCTTTTTTGAAGCATGAGCAGACTTCCCTCTTTATAGACTGGATACTGGCTGAAGTCCCATTAGTGGATCTCCAAGACCTCCCTACATAGGAAGATTGGTGACTCACATTGAAAATGTAATAAGAAACCTCCCAGCTAAAGAAAAGCCCAGGCCCAGATGGTTTCACGGCAGAATTCTATAAAACATTTCAAAAAGACTTACAACCATTATTACTCAAATTGTTCAGAAGGATACAAGCAGAGGGAATTCTCCCAAATCCTTCTATGAAGCCAGCATCACTCTAATACCAAAACCAGGCACAGATACAACCAAAAAAAGAGATCTTTCATGTTATTTTAATAATAGTAATACCTCTCATTACAGAAAAATGTAAAATAAAGAGAAGCATTCAGAACAATAAAACTTACTCTACAGCTGCATCTGCAACCAATCCTATTACTATTTCACTGTACATTTTGAGTATCAATAAGATTGTTTTCTTTGTAGCACTAGAGATTCAACCTAGAAACTCACACATGCTTGGCAAGTGCTCTACCACTGAGTTACACCTCCAGCCCTCTTTTCACTTTTTAACCTGAGACAGGTTCTCACTCAGTTGTCTGGACCGGTCATGAACTCATGATCCTTCTGCCTGAACTTGGATTACAGGCTTGCACCACCAGGTCTGGTAATAGAGCATTTATTCTTTTGGGTCACTTCTCATCGGAGACACATTTCCAAAATACTTGGCCATCGTCTGCACCATATAGCAAGCACTGAATGAGAGGTAACTGGCTTTACTGAAAGTACTGGCATGCACGTACTGATAGATGAACTCTTAGCAGTAACACAGCTGAACCCAATCACACTCATAAGCCTGCTGCTAGGTATTACTGTGCTACCCCTGGGGGATGTCAGGCTTGTGCAAAGACCCCTTCTCTGGTATGTGTATCTAAGATGACTTTGTCCTCTTTCTCTAACAGCTTTAGGTAATGTATTTCAATTGGCCATTTTTAGAACAAATATGACCTCATTTTAACTTCTATTTCTTTAATTATTAGTGAGATCAAGTGGCTCACATGTCATATAAATGTTGTTTATTAGTGGTTTTTTTGGGAGAGTTCTTATTTTTCCATTTTGCCCATTTTCCCCTGTTGTATTTGTCAGAATACTCTTTAAATATATGTTCAAATATTTCACATAATCAGATGCCGATACTTTTATAGTTTCACTGAAATCTTAACTCCATCTGGAGTTTATTGGGTATTTGGTTCAGTGAACTTCATTTTTTCTAAGCAGTGTATCATGCAAGGGTCTCTCACCATCTGTTGGGAAGTGGATATGCCAAGGTGGGCCGTGATGGTTTTCAATTCAAGTCTAACAGCTTTGTAAGCACAGAAAGTCACAGGATTAATCAGGTACCAGAATTGATCAAAACCACAAAAAGGAACATACATATTCCCTTCAGCCTAGGCTTAATGGAAACAATAGGAGAATCGTTTTGTTACTTGGAAACTGCTTTTCCAAGTTCTTAAACCACAAAGGTCACCCATCAGGAAAGAAAAACCAGACCCCAGACTCTCAAGGGAGAGAAAAATGCTTCTTAAATGTAATGTGCCATTTTGAAAATTTCAACATTGGTGGACTGTTGAGAGGACTCAGTGGGTAAAAGCACTTACCTCCAAGCCTGATGAGGAGAGTTTGATCCCCAGGACCCACACATGGTGAAAGGAGAGAACTGATCCTGTAAGTTTTCCTTTGATCTTGACACACAAGCTATAACATGCACATGCCCTCCCATAAATAAATTTTAATAAAAATTATGAAACATTTAAATATTGAGTGCTTCATTGAAAAATTATCTAATTTCTAGGCTACAGAATCATAAACCAGATTATATTTTACTGGAGAGAACCATATTAAATTTGAATCATAAACTCTCTCATCATTTTCTTTTGGTGTATGGGTTCATATTCAGTTTAAGTAACAAAGCAACTTGTACATTTTTAACATTTAAAATTGAGCATTGTTTTTCCAGTGGAAACAAAAAAAATTTAAAAATAAATGAAATTACAATAGAGAATGTAGAGAATGTCGGTTCCACGTAACATCCTACAGGTTCTGCTGATTCCCTCATTGAGTGGCAAGGCTCAGGTCACCATTAGAAGTGTCATCTTGAACTGCAAGGATGTCTATTGAACATCACAATTAACATGCCGAGGAGAAGCCATGTTGTCTAAATGCCCACTCAACCCTCCCCAGCATCTCAAACCCACCCTTTGCTGACGATCTACACCCATTCTTCCCCCCTCCCCACACCCCTCTTGTGCTCAGTCACCTTGTTTTTGAAGTCTTTTCTCAATACTATGGTTCTCAACACATTTGGGGGGAAATAACTGAGCAGAGTACAACGGGAAAAGAACCTCCACTCTTCTACATTCATCTTGATTCCTTCTTGTCTCAAAAACTATGGAATTAATGCCACCACCAGGCTCTGTGAGAGAAAAGAAAACCCTCCTGTTCTCTGGGTTCTGCTGGAAGCTGGGGGTGCTGGGCCCTGTGTAGTGGTGCATAGAAGTCAAGCGTTTTTCCTCCTTTCTCTGTCGACTGGGCTCAGAGAGGACACTGTGTCTCTGTGTGAATATGGACAGTTAGCATTTACCAACATGTATCAGTCTACTCTCTTGTTTAATAAAAAGAAAAAAGTAAAAAAAGGGTCATTTTCTTTTTTAAAATATGTTTTTGCTTTATTTTTATGTGTATGTGTGTATTGTACATGTGTATGTGACTACATCAGTGTCATGGAATGCCTGAGGACAGAAGAAGGTGTCAGATCCCCTGGAACTGGAGTTACAGATACTTGTTAGCTGCCATGTGGGTGCTGGGGTTTGAACCTGGGTCTTCTGCAAGAACAGCCAGTGCTCTTAACTGCTGAGCTAGTTCTCCAGCCCTCCACAGTATTTTCTTAGGCTCATGGAAACCCAAGAGTGGTTGGATCATTCTCTTGGTACTATGTAAGAGCACTTATAAACATTATGTACCTAACTGTATGTGTCTGTGTATTTTTTTTTTCAAACATTAAGGGCCTTAGTGTAATATCTTTAATCTACAAAGGAACAAACTAAGGTCAAAGACAAGGACCTCCAAATATTTTGTATTTCACAATTGTAAGAATGTATGTTACTAATTATGAGTCATATCAACATATTAGAGTTTAATATGCTTTGTAAGGCAGAACACAAACACTAAATTGTAAGAATTACAGTAATAATGACCATAAGTAGATATGTTAGTAATCTGCTTCCTGGCCCCATTAAACCCCTACTCCCCACTCCCAAACATGGAAGTTACCCAGTTAGGGAGTCTGAGTAAATCAGCCACAGTCACATTAGGAACAAGACCAGAACAGGACCACCAGGCATCTAACCCCAGGTTGTAATTGCTAAAGTGTCCTGTGATCCACCCAATATATCTTCAAGTTAACATGGAGCCAAGGTCAACTGGGTGAATAGCTCCCATTCTTATAAAATCTATACTTTGAAATATCTCATAACCAGAAATAAATGTACTTTAGATTTAAGGTTAATGTTAAGGTCACATTTGTGCTTAGAATGCCCCAAATTGGCCTTAAGGTTTTATGGGGAGTGTTCTCAAATTATAATTTCTTGCCAATTTTGCATAACCCCGTTTTAACTATGTGGTATATCCTTGGAAAATCTCTTCACCCCTACCTCAGGCCACATGACTTCCTTTACAAATCCTAAAATTATCATTCGAAAATGTTTAACTTTGTCCTTTTGCTCTTGGGCTGGGGAAGAAGGGAGGGAAGATTCAAATATTATGGCTGGAAATACCATTACCATCCAACAAAGAGAACTTCTGAGCAACATCCAGCCTGACATAGCCAGGCTTCTCCATGGTTGGTGTTCTGACAGCGGAGCTCATGTGCTGAAGGAGCCGTAGCTGAGCAACACCAAAGCCACAGAGGACCACATTACGTCGGTGCAGTGGGGCCTGTCCCCTTCCTCAGGTGTGCTGCTTGCTGTGCACGGACGGTCGCAGGCTTCTTCCAGCACAGGAGGGATGTCGCGGGTGAGATGGGATGGGCTGGCCACAGCACAAAGCTGCAGCCTCACCTCAGCTATGCTGACGTTGTCAGAGAGAGAAAAGAGCTTTGTTCTGTCCGGACCAGGTGTGTGACCAAGCGTGCAGCTTTGTTCTGTCAGGACCAGATGTGTGACCAAGCATGCAGCTTTGCATGGCGGGACCAGGTGTGTGACCAAGCGTGCAGCTTTGCATGGCGGGACCAGGTGTGTGACCAAGCGTGCAGCTTTGCATGGCGGGACCAGGTGTGTGACCAAGCGTGCAGCTTTGCATGGCGGGACCAGGTGTGTGACCAAGCGTGCAGCTTTGCATGGCGGGACCAGGTGTGTGACCAAGTGTGCAGCTTCGCATGGTGGGACCAGGTGTGTGACCAAGTGTGAAGCTTTGCATGGCAGGACCAGGTGTGTGACCCAAGCATGCAGCTTTGCATGGCAGGACCAGGTGTGTGACCCAAGCATGCAGCTTTGCATGGCGGGACCAGGTGTGTGACCAAGCGTGAAGCTTTGCATGGCAGTAACACCCAACATGATCACCTTTCAAAGATGGAAGGTTTGGATTTTTTAAAGACAGGATTTCTTGTAACCCAGGCTGGCCTCAAACTCACTGTGTAGCCCCGAGAGTAGTCTGGAACACCTGATCCTCCTTCCTCTGTCTTCTGAGTGTTCTGAGAACAGGCATGCACTATCACAGTTAGCTGAGGAAAGGCTATTTTGGTTCAAAGTTTTATAAAGTCTGATGCAAATCACGTGGCCCTGGGGCTGTGGACCTGTGGTGGGGGAGAGAAAGGGGAGCAAAGCTGCTCACCTCCTGGCTGGAAGCAAATGAGAGGAAGAGGAGGAGGAGCCTCCTCAACCCCACCAGGCCACACCCCCAACGATCTAACTTCTTTCCACTAGGCCTCACCTCTTTTTTTTTTTTTTTTGAGACAGGGTCTCCCTGTAGCTTTGGCTGTCCTGGAACTCACTCTGTAGACCAGGCTGGTCTTGAACTCACAGAGATCCGCCTGCCTCTGCCTCCCAAGTGCAGCAGCCCTCACCTCTTAAAGGTTCCTCCACTTCCCAGAAGCACCTGAGGCTACAAACCAAGCATTCACCTCAGGGGCATTGAGGGGGCTTTGAGAAGACACTTAAGATCCAAACCAGGGAGGGATCCAGTTGAACCCGCTTGTGTCCCTTGCCCACCCACAAGGTAAGAGGGAATGAGTACAATGATGGGCTGAGATAGGCCACTGAGGCTTCCTGGAGAGGGTGAAGTACCCGGCTGTTGCTTTACTGCTCAGGAGGTGTGGAGGAAAGCCATCCCTCAAAAGTCTATCAGTGTCCTGTTAGCTTTAACTGTCAACTTGACCCAACCTAGACTTATCTGGGAAGAGAATCTCCACTGAGAAATTTCCCATATCTGATAGGCTTGTGGGTGTGTCTGTGGAGGACTGTCTTGACTGTTAATTCACGTAAGAGGGCCTAGCACATTGTGGGCAACACTCCTCCCTGGGCAGGTGGGCCTGGGCTACAGAAGAAAGTGAGCTGAGCATAAGCCTGCCCCCAACATTCCTGTCCCCCTTCCTTGTCTATGAAGTGAATTCCTTGGTCATTGCTAAAGCTGTTCAGAATAACAAGCAGGCTTACCTTCAAGGTCTTACCTTGAGTTTCTCTCTTGACATACCTCAATGATGGACTGCAGCCTAAAATTACAAACCAAATAGCCTTTTTTTTTTTTTTTAACCAAAATTGCTCTTGGTTGTGGTGTCTGTCAAAATAACAGAAATGAAACTAAAACAATTAGCAAGAAATGATTCAACTCCTGCTCTGTCTGTGGGCAGAGAACAGAACAGACTTAATACAGAAGCAATGACTTTGATCTAAATGATTGCCAGGTGCCAGGCAGTACAACATATAATTAAAGACTTTGTGGCAGTTTGACTAGAAAGAAGTGGTGGTAAAATTAACTGATCTCATGGCACCTAGTGGTGTGCCAACTTTAAGAACAATGGTTTCACAACATCGGTGCCAGATTCAAGCTGTTAGTTGGGGGGCGGTGGCGGGGGAGTTCTGTTAAACACCATCAACACCATGCTAAATTAATGCTATGAAGTTGTCTTACATTGGCTCTTTTTGTATTTGATTAATAAACACCTCATTTTTGGGATAACTGTATACCTGGTGATATTTTACTAGCATAGTAAAACTCATTTCTAGAATACTTGGCTTGACTCCTCTCTTTGAAGGGATCCATGCAAGATGCAATCTGAGAAACTTTACCTGCGTTTCTTTCACTGAGAGTTGTCTCTTTTCTTCTTTGAGCATGACACTAGAATTCTTTCTACCTTATTCTCTGTGAAACAGTATTAAGTCCCTCTGGCTAGCAGTTTCTACATGGGGAGGGGTATTCTTTACAGGGTGCATGACTGTCCCTCTTTGCGCTCTCTTCTGCAAAGAACAGTGGGTGAAGGCTTAACCATGGAGTATCTGGAGGCCTCAAGAGGACCATGGTGATGCTGGGGGGATGGCTCAGTCGGTAAAGTGTTTGTCTTGCAAGCAAGAGGATCTAAGTTTGAGACCCAGAACCTATGTATAAACAAGGACTTGTAACCTCAGTGCCAGGGAGGTAGATCGAGGATCCCCAGGGCTTGGAGGCCAGCTAGCCTATTCTACTTGGTAAGTGCCAAGGCAGTGAGAGACCCTGTGTCCTCGTTTGCTTTGTAAACCACCATACCCCAAAGCAACTTATAGTTGAAGGCGTTTATTTGGACTTAAGAGTCCCAGAGGGATAAAAAGTCCATCGTGGGGGGAAGGCATGGCAGCGAGAGATATGCCTGGTGGCAGGGGCCGGAAGCAGAGAGCGCACACCCAAGGCCATAGACTGGAAGCAAAGGGAGCAGACTCCAAGTGGGATGAGGCTCTGAGCTCTCCAAGCCTATCACCAGTGATCCTCCAGCAAGGCTCCACCCCCTAAAGGCTCCATGATCTCCCCAAACAGTGCCCCCAACTGGGGCCAAGTGTGCAAATACTTGAGCCTAAGAGGGGTGTTTCTGTTCCACCACCACACCCTTCTCCAAAAAATGGAGGACAAGATGTGAGGAAAGGCACTCAAGGTTGCCTACTGGCCTCTGTATGCACATACACACAGACACAGACACAGACACACACACACACACACACACACACGCAGAGCCAAAACATAAGTGCACCCATAGCCACATAAGCATGCACACCCATCCACATACACGCATGAGAGGGACAGGGTGGATATAAAAAAATCAGGTATTAAGTACAGCTTGACATGACTGTCCCACTCATGAGCTGAGGCAGCCCTGGTTACCTACACAACACAGTACACAACTCCATCCTGAATAGGGGAGGGGCTTATAAGACCCCACCTTTTCTGAGGAGCTAATAGCAGTTAATGACTGCTGGGGGAGAAGGGGTCATTTTCAATCCAGGAGCGTAGCTGTTGTTAGGTTGCCCATACAGCAATAAATAACCCCTCATCACTGCTCAAACAACTCTAATTAAGCACAGTGGATTACAAGACAACAATAAAAAAAGACATGTCAATAGGAGGGGGAATTGCTGGGAAGAAGGGATTTAGTGGGATGAGAGAGGGCAACAGGAGGGAGAATTAAAAAAAAAAATATATATATATATATATATATATGAATGAGACTGTAAAGGAATAATAAATAAAAATTTTTAAAGAATGATGCCTAGGCTCAAGCATGTTGTTTTGTATTTGATCTAGTCGCTCAGAGGCAGAGAACGCTCCTGAGGGCTCTACAACTCAGGGACTCTCAGGGACTTTATCTCCCTCTACTGTGGACCTTCTGATGCTGACTGTGGTAGACAGGAAGTAAGCCACTGGATCCTTCTCTGAAGATGGACTGGACATCTACCCCACCCCGCACCAACTTGCTCAGAATCTGCCTGTCATGCAGGCCCTGGCCTGTGGGCAGCAGTCCTCCTGGGGAGCTGACACCTGGTCATCATATGTCCAGCTGGGGGACACTGATGGGCATGCCTAGCTTCCCATTGAGCTGGCAGAGATTCCTGGGGCTGCACCATAGCTTAGGGAGTTCCTCTGTGGTGGCTGCTTCCTCTCGTCCTCCTCACAGGTGCTGGTCTCCAATAAGTAGCTGGTTCCTCACTCCAGGCTGCACCTCTTCCCTGGGGAGCTGACTGCAGTGCTGCTGACTGCAGTGCTGCTGGCTGCCCGTGCATGAGAACGCTCCTGACAGGCTGCACAGTTCTGCTGCTTCTGTGGCAGCCTGACTCCCTCTCCTGTGACACTCACTGGATGGACCTTGAGTTGAGAGTAAGAGGAATTTTCAAACAGCAGCCTTCTGG
The DNA here is from genome assembly GCA_009823505.1 of Rhizomys pruinosus. Lineage (NCBI taxonomy): Eukaryota > Metazoa > Chordata > Mammalia > Rodentia > Spalacidae > Rhizomys > Rhizomys pruinosus. The sequence goes on along the minus strand of VZQC01009282.1, from coordinate 564,776 downwards.
GAATTGTTTCACTCTGAACATTTCACACTGAACGACTTCGCTTACATGTATTGCGGGCTTTGTAAGAGTGTTTGTAGCTAGCAGTTCATTCAGGCTCTAGAAGAAAGCAAAACAAGCCTAAGGAAGAACCTGAAACTTACATGATTCCTAAGGCCCTTCGCCAACGTTATAGAAGCAGTAACGGTTGCTGAGAACAGGGGCCTCCCTATTAGGCAAACTGAAAATCGTGGGGAGGAGATCCAGGCTTCCCGAGTCCTCGCTCGGGCTGCAGTGGGCTGTTCCGTGATTCCCCTGCCATGCTCCTGTAAGCAATCCCCATGCCTCTCTAAGTAACCCCAGTAAGCTGACTGGTTCCCTAACTGAAGCTTGGGTGCAATCACTTCTTTGGTCTGTCATTGTGCCCAGTGGTTTGCTCACGTCTCCCTGAGGGAAACATCACACAGCAAGGTGGCATGGATTGTTTCTAATAGTTAATCAATCCCTCACAATCCTGCTGTGTATGTTACTACTCTGTCATGGGTTCGTGGAAAGTGAAGCTCAGACCGTCGTCACATTGCTGAAGCACGGCACTGGATTTAGACTTGGGCTTTGCAGCCTGTAATGTTAGCTGGTAGGTGATTGGTTCTCCTGGTTCCAAATGCACTGGAATCCCCTGGAAGTCCTATAAATACAGATTGCCATCCCTCCTCCTGGAGTTTCTGCTGCAGATGGAAGAGGTGGGACATGCGCCTCTGCACGTCAGACAGTTCCAGATGGTGTGGTCGCAGCTGCTCTCAGGAGTCCCCCCTGGGCACTGCTTCAGGTACACCATTGGACTCTCAAGTAAAATTACAGCTGCTGCCCTGTGAGACGCAACACACTTTCCCAGATGCAGAATCCTAAGAGCTGTCGAACAGTCGGTAGAGAAACTACGATCCATGCATCCTTGGCCTGCTTCTGCACACAATGCTCTGCTCCTCTCCCACTGCCCAATCCCTCTTTGCTGCCCCTGGGCAGCCAAGCATCCTGCAGCTGGGTCTTGATGGTCTCTTGATGCTCAGACATCCTTGGATGTCAGTGAAGACCTGCAACTGACAGTCGGATGCCAAGGTGGCATCCATTGCACTCTAAATAAGACTTATAAAGAAAAAAGTTGAGCCAACAAGACGGTCCAGAGATTAAGAGCACTTGCTGCACAAGCCTGACAACCTGAATTTGATCCCTACAACTCATACTCAAAAGTTTTTCCTCTCAACTGTGTGTTCCGGGGTAATATGGCAAAATACTTACCTGTAGTTTCACTTAACAAGAAGAAAAAAAAAAAGCCTATAAGGAAGTTAAAAATCAGTATCTGTTTTGGCTCTCTGGTGATTCCAGACAGGAAGTCTGCTGCTTTGACCCGAAGCCCAAGAAAGGAACTGGACCTTTCCTCTAAGATTCTGTGACACACAACACCTGGAAAGTAATATTCCAGCTTGAGAGAGTGGCAGGAGGTCCCATGTGCATTGTGGGACTGTAATATTCATTCCCTCCTCCACATGCAGAGAAGTTGGAACGGTGGGCGGAATCACAGGCCACTCTTTACCAAGCCCACACTGTTATTAACACTGACATTCACAGGTTGGTGCCCGATCTCATGTCAGTCAGAAAGGTGTCGGACTGCATGGTTGCAATGAACCGCATGCTGCACAAAGCAGAAATTCTGAATTCAGTTTCTGGTAAACAGAAGATGGTACAAAAGAAGCAGGCAACCTGCAGAGGAGGATCTAATGATAAAGGTTACTCAGAGTGCTGACTTAAATTATTTTTGCATCGACTGTCTCTTACATATGAAAGCCCATGGCACCAATGTTTGGCGCAGTCTTCGGAACAGTTTCATTTGTAATGACTGATGGATGGGAGCAAGATGCTTAAGGATCTCAGAGAAGCAACAATATAGAGAGCCTGACCTCATGGCTTTTATTTACTAAGAGTAAAGAAGACAGCTGGGTGTGGTGGCACATACCCACCGTCTCAGCATTTGGAAGACTGAGTAGGAGGGATGGCGAGTTTGCATATAGCCTGGGCTACATGGTGAGACCCTGCGTTATTAGGTACCTTTTTTTTTTGTCTTTTTGAGACAGGGTCTCCCTGTAGCTCTAGCTGGCCTGGAACTCACTCTGTAGACCAGGCTGGTCTTGAACTCACAGATATCTGCCTGCCTCTGCCTCCCAAGTGCTGAGATTAAAGGCGTGTGCCACCACGTCCAGCTATTAGGTACTTTTTGTTGCCAGGACCAAAAGGTACCTGGAGGAGGAGAGGGTTTATTTGGCTTATAGCTCACAGTCTGTCATCGAGGGGAAGCCAAGGCAGGAGCTCCAGGCAGGAACCTGTAGGCAGGAACTGAAGCGGAGACCATGGAGGAACGCTGCTTACTGGCTGGCTTTCCTGGTTTGCTCAGCTATCTTTCTTATATAGCACAGGCCACCTGTTTAGGGACAGCACCACCTCCAGCGGGCTGAGCCCTCCTGCATTAATTAGTGATTGAGAAAAAGCCCCTGAGACATGCCCACATGCTAACCAGATCCAAGAAATTCCTCCGCTGAGGTTCCCTCTCCCAGTAGGTCCAGATGAATGTAAAGTTGACAGCTGGTGCTTATGAGACCCTGCCCCCCCCAAAAGAAAAGACCAGGAAAGCAAGCAACAGCCAACAACGACACAAAAGCCTAAAAACTCACAAATTCCAAGCCCTCTTTAACTTTCCTGCTTTATTACAAGTCTATTAAACTCATAATTTATACATGATAACGTTTTAGGAGTCAATCAAAGAACATCTGAAATTAAAAACAAAACCCTGAAAAATGTAAATTGCAATTCAAATTTCTAGTAAATGTTTACATAAGAACATATACATGACTGGGAAAAGGATCTAAAAGTAGGCAATACAATTTTCTCTAGGGAAAGTCATAAAATCTAAAAACCAAAAGCATCTAAACAAAAAAATTAATGTTCAATATAATTTCAAGATGAAGATGGAAGCACTTCTTCCAACAGCTTGAGAAAATAAAATGCAGTATTTTACAAAGAGGCATTTAAAATTTTTACAAAAAAAAGTAGAGGAGGAGCACTACAGGTGGAGGGTCATAAAGCAGGGACATCAGAGCTGAAGGGAAGCTGGGTGAGGAGGATCTGCCCATCGCAGATGCAAGGGGAAGGTTGGGCTGTGAGGTCCCACAGCTAAGGACTGGATTATCTCATGCTATTGTTATTTAAAATTGTGGTGTACTTAGCATTTGCTTTTTGATGTATATAAAGCTTGAGACTACCAAGCCAAATTTCCTTTTGAAGTTCCAGCTGGCAAGTCCCAATATGCACATGCAGATTTTAAGGGAAAATAAACTTTTAAATGTGAATTGTGGCTGTAGCTTAAAATAATTGGTGAGGAGTTTGGGAACTAAATCAAAAGACCATATATATTTGGCAGGGAAGTGGGGAGGGAAGGGGTGACGAGGGGAGATATGGGGAGAGGAGAGGTAGGAGACACATGGGGAGTGGAAAGATGGAGAGGGGGCTTCTGTTGCTATATTTACACAGACCTGCCTCTCCCCTTCAAGTGGCTGGCACTGGGAAATGGGCAAGGGCAGGAGGGATTCCAGCTATGCTTGCTCTTTCAGATCTATAAATAGGAGGCATGCTATTTATATGTGACCTACTTACAAACATCCTTTATAAAGAGGCGACCTGGGACAGCAGCACAACTGGATTCTGGGTAGTCCAGGACCTCACAGCTCTAGCAGGGAAAAGAAGTTTCCTTGGGCTGGGGAGATGGCTCATTGGGTAAAGAACCTGCCTGCTGAGGACCAGAGCTCGGCTCCCCAGAACCCAGAGTAAAAAAGCCAGATGCAGTAGCACAAGTGTCTGTTATCTTGGCACTCCCATACTGGAATGGCAGGGCCGGAGTCAGAGTCCCCAGAAGCCTACAGGCCAGCTAGCCTGAGCTAAACATCCTGGATGGGTGAGGGAGTCCTGCCTCAAAACAAAATGGAAGACAAGGACGGACATCCAGGGTTGTCCTCTGTTTTCCCAGGAAAACATCTTAAAACTGAGCTCTCTGCAAACACTGGTCAATGATTCCAGCTTCGGTGACTAGGTAGAATTTGGGATGTTGCAGATCCAGAGCCTTCTTAAAATTTTCTTGGGCCATCTTTAGCCCTAAATAGCCACGCCTTGCCCACCTTTGTTTCTGACTTAACATTCTATGACTAACAGATTAAAACCTTTTGGAATCCATTAACTGAAACTAGCTTCCACCAACCAAAAGGTTCAGTGTCATCAGACAGCATCTGAGGCCTAGAACTGAGAGTTCTCTTTTTCTGTAACTCCCTACTTACCATTTCCACCAATGTTTTTGGAAAGTGCCTTAACTTACAACTTTTCTTTATTCTGTTACTATAAAAACTTCATGAAACTGCTTCCACATCGGAACATGGAATTTGGGGTAACCCGAATCTATGTGACCATGGACACTCATATTTGGCTTCAGAATAAACTATTTCTTATCCCCTCTGAGGTGAGAGTTATGCTTTTGCATCACATCTCTGAGCTCCACAGATGTGCTGTGCCATTTGTGTACACACACAATTTCCCTGGAAATACACCATTGCAGCCATTGTACTCCACAGTTGCTTTGGATGGTACTGATGCATGGTACTGTCCTCCAGTATGTGATGGTTCGAAGACTTTCGTAGCTGATGGGAAACCTGTGAAGCAAAGTACACTATTGTTTTATGAAAAAAATTTAAGCACACACAATTATAGAAAAGAAAACCATTGAAACTGGTGAGATGGTTGGTTTGGTGGTTAAAGCACTTGCTATCCAAGTCTGATGAGCTGAATTCAGCCCCTGGAGCCTACATTACACAAACACACAAACAAACAGTGATGGATGTGGTGGCTCAGATCTGTGATCCCAACGTGTTTAAAGGTGAGATGATGAGCGAAGACAAGAGAATCCCCACAGAAGCTTTCTGGCCCATGAAGCAGGGTAGACTCCATGAGAGAAACCATGCTTGAATAAAGTGGAAGACTCTCAAAAGTTACAAACATCATCCCCCAAACGCAGTAGCAATACATAAAGAAACAGCACCATGAACTCCTATATTCTTTTTACACAGATGGCTATAGCTCAGTAGGTAAAGCATTGGCCTGGCATAACAGAGGCCTTGGGTTCCATCCCAGCTTCACCTCAAATGGACTGGTAGAGGCACAGGGCCTGTGATATAATCCTTGCTGCTCCACAGGTGGAGGCTGGCAGATCAGGACTTCAAGCTCTGCCTCTGCCAGTTTGGGGACCACCTGGGCTACTTCAGACCCTGTCCCATAACAACAAAGGAAAGTTAGATCATACCTGGCTACTTCAGACCCTGTCCCACAACAACAAAGGAAAGTTAGATCATATCTCTTAAATGAAAAGTTCACATTTGTATTCCTTCTGCAATGTTTTTTTTTTAATTTTTTTTAAAATTTTATTTATTTCGGTATGTGTATCAATGTACTGTCTGCATGCAGGTTTGTGCACCCGTGTCATGCAAGGCCACGGAGGTCAGAAGAGGGTCTCAGATTCCCCTGGAACTGGAGTTCTCCTGGAATTGGAGTTTCAGACGGCTCTCGGCCGCCATGTGGGTGCTGGGGGTCGAACCCGGGTCCTCTGTAAGAGCGGTCGGCGCTCTTAACCGCTAGGCCATCTCTCCAGCCCCTAATGTTTTTAATCCTCAAGTATTATGAAACAAGTCCTGAACTGAGTGTGGGGCACATGCCTATAATGCCAGAGCTTGGGGGGTAGGAGGCAGAAGGATCAGGAGTTCAAGGTCATTCTTTGGGCCAGCTCGGGTTACACTACATGAGACCCAGTCTTAGCAACAACCACCACTGCCATTTTAAGCTGTGTCATTTTCTTCCAATCTTCCTCCTCTTGCACCTTATACCCAAGAATGTCTTTTAGATAACCTTCATGGCACTTACATGTTACACTCAATCTTAAATGATAATTTTTTTCTTTTATTTATTTTTATTATATATATTTTTTGTACAAGATTATGTTACTAATCAAATCTAGACCCGTGTTCCCCACCCTAACCCCCCACACCACCAGAGCTCATGCATTCTGCCAAACATGCTTTTCATCTCTTTCTCAATCTTTCTCAAAATTCTCCACGTGGAAGTTGACTGTTTTGAGCAGAAGTTCACCATGTCAGTCAGTTCTTTGATGCAGTCCTTTCTGTTGTTGTTTCCAATATGCATCACTCCTGACTACTTGGACCAAAGCTCAAGGGGCCGTGCACAAGAAATACTTACTACTAGGTAATTGGCACTAGGTGATAATTTTGGCACTACGTGATAATTCTTTTCAGTCATTTGATATCTCATCATACTGCCACATCATCTCAAACACATCTCTTTGCTCAGTTGAGTTGTTTAAAGTCCAGGCTGGAGAGATGGCTCAGTAGTTAAGAGCACTGAGTGCTCTTCCAGAGGACCCGAGTTCGATTCCCAGCACCACGTGGCAGCTAAGAACCGTCTTTAAGCTGGATGTGGTGGCACACGCCTTTAATCCTAGCAGAGGCAGGCGGATCTCTGTGAGTTCAAGGCCAGCTGGGGCTATAGGGAGACCCTGTCTCAAAACAAAAACAAAAAGAACCTAACCACAAAAAAGACAAAAAGTAAAAAATAGCAAGTCCAAAGAAGGTGTGCATGTCACACTTCATGGCTGTGTCTCTTACGAACACCAAGTCTAGAACAGGTCTTTTCTGCACCTGCCCATTGCTATGCCCTTGATATGTTATTGAAAGCTGTCATTCCAAGGGGTGGTGGTGCACTCTTGTAATCCCGCCCTTGGAGGCTGAGGATCACGAGTTCAAAGCCAACCTGGGCTGCATAAGTAGACCCTGTCATCTCAAAACAAAACAAAAGAAACGAAATCAGGGCCAGGGCTGGAGTGATGGTTCCATGGTTAAGTGGGAGTACTATCCCTGCAGAGAACCTCAGTTTAGATGACAGCACCCATGTGGGGTGCCTTACAGCCACCTATAATTCCAGATCCAGGGATCCCATACCTCTGACTCCTAAGGGCACTGCATTCATGTTAACATGCCCTCCTCCCCCACAGGATTAGAAAGACATCAGTACAGTTGTTCTTACAGAAAAAAACACACCCGCCTCTTCTGTTGCCTGTGGTATTACTTAATGTCCCTTTGTGTCCTGGACGTTTTTGAACTGGACATTGTCAGTTTCCTATATTGTAATACTTTCCTTGTGCACTGATAAACAACCCGAAGGCCTAATTTTTTTAAGACGGGCAAAACTGGCGTTAACTGCAGCTTGACCACTTGCCTGCCAGGCAAACAGATGCACTGTTTGACCTCCCAGAGTAAGTGAAGTAATTTCTGAGTAGACCAGCAGTTGATGGGGCTGCCAGGAGGACTGAACAAAGAAAAGCTTAGAAGGACCCGGCTCACGGCCAAGCATGCGCACACGCACACGCACACGCACACGCATAGGCCAGCAAAGCTGGCAGCTCTCTCTAAAGCTGTATCAATGCCTCTAAGGTCCAGTCCACAGTCCGCATCTCCTGAAGGACTGCTGATAAAATTAATACTTTGAGTTCCCAGAATTCAAACCATAGGTATTTTACTAATTATGAAACCAATAGCTGGCTATCATAGAATTTGGAGGTGGCTAAATTCTGAGCTGTGATTTAGAATAAACTCCATTTAAACTCAATTCCATTAGAGGAGGAGCTATTTGCATCTTGACAAGATGGTCTCCACCAGAATACCTAACTGTTGATTTCCATGGGGAGAAAACTGATGAATTAGATTACAGCTTTCAGCCTCTTCAGTCACTACAGGCAGGAGATCCTTCCTGGGAACCTGTGCTCTGTCCTGCCTGGAGCTGAGCAAGGGGCCAGGGAGCCTTGGCAGCAGGGCTGAGTCCACAGAGGAGTCTTCTTGTGACCCACCCCCAGGGTCTCTCTGAACCTCCTTCTGAGTCCTTGCTCAGAGACTGCCGCAGTCCTGCTGCTATGCTGACCTCTCCCGGCATGGGCCGCGTGGATACTGATGCTTCTCAGCTAGGGTCAAGCAGCTCCCCTTCTACTTCACCTGCAATGCATGGCTGTTTTTCTACTCTATCCTTACCATGCCATTCTGCCTGTAGCAAACTTCTCACAGTCATAGTCACTGGCAATGAACTGGATGTGGAGCTGTTGGCTCTCAAGTCTGCATCAGAATCATCTGGAACACCAGTCAAAACTAAATCTTCATCTTAAATGTAAGACACAGGTTGAGCCATCTATGAGATGGGAGGTAGCACTAGAGCTTGGGAACTTGTGCCAGAGTTGTATAATCATGAAACAGGCTGACACATCATCTATTCCCTGTGAAGCCTGTGGTCTGTACATTTCCAACTGCCAATGAGAGTCACAGCACTTCCACTAATCATTCCTAGAAGATGTATATAGTAGCATCATTTAGCTTACTAATGAACCAATAACTAACCCCAAATTTCCTTCCTTCCTTTTTTTTCCTTCCTCTCCCTCTCCCTCCCATTTCATAGGAGTGGTACTAGGGATTTCACCCAGGCCTTAATGCACCATAGGCAGGCACTCTACCACTGGGCTGCATCCCCAGTCCTGACCCCGTAATTTCAGGTGTCACAGGACACTGCGAGACTGATTCTTCCACTTCCTTTTCCACATTCAGTTATCAAGGTGGGGGGTTAGGCCCCTCTTTATCTCCAGTGACCAACCTGTCTTTCCTTCTTCTTTGGTGAATGAATTTCCAATATCATATATTAAAAGAAACTGAAAGAGCAAGACAATCTTGGTTTCACATCGTGGAACATTTTTTTGAGACAGGGTCTCACTGGGTATCTTCTACCGGCCTGGAACTTAATATGTTGACCATCCCAGGCTGGCCTGGATCTCCCAGCGATCTGCCTGCCTTTGCCTCCCAAGTGAGCCACCATTCCTGGCCACAGAACTTTTTAGAAGAATGTTTTGCACTTCTCACAGCTGTTAAATTGATAATAACATCATCATGTTTCCGGTTATTCCTCTGCACCTCATTTAAAGAAATGGCAAAGGTGGCAGATTGGAACCCAAAAGAGCCTCATTCTTTTCAGAACGTAATCTGAGGATAAAGACAGGTCATCTTTCCCAGCAGTATAATGTGCCAAGGAGCATGCCATGCCATCTGTGTCTTTGTATATTACTGTGGGTGTTTAAGGTATGAGGTTCATTTGTAACCCACTTACAGGAGAGGGGTGTACTTGGCTTAGAAAATTCCAGAAACTTCTAATCAGGGCTTGGGGCCGCAGGTCTTTCTGCACAGTTTTTATCAGGGGTCTTAAATGAATGATTTGAACTATACTCAAAGGACCTAACTTGGCCTTTGCATATGTACATTTTTAAAATTGGATTTCCCTTAAAAGTTGCTTTAAAAAATTCCTGTTTTAGATCATATTTTTGCATTTTATCTTGTACCTTTTTTTTGTTTTTTTTTGAAACAGTCTCATATAACCTTGGGTGCATGGGAACTCTATATAGACTAGGCAGACTTCGAACTCACAGAGATCCACATGCCTCTGGCTCCTGGGATCAAAGGCATGCACCAAATTACCAGGGCTTGTAATCTTTTCAAAGAGTTATTTTAACTTTTATCTGGATGGGCATTTGACTGCATGTATGCATAGGACCTTGTGTAGTGACTACAGAGGCTATTAAGAGGGTGTCACACGCCCTGCAGCTGGAGTTACAGATGACTGTGAGCCAAGATGTGGGTGCTGGAAACCAAACCTTGGTCCTCTGCAAGAGCAGCAAGCACTCTTAACAACTGAGGCATCTCTCTGGCCCCTGCTGCATTTTTTTAAAGGGGAAGGGAAGCATCAAGGTGGAGAATTAGAAAGATTTCTGACTTACAACGGGACCAGGATCTAGATAAATTCAGCTTAAACTGAAATTTTATGTAGCACATGTTACTCTTCGACTGTTGTAGCTCACTGTCTTGCCCATCTGACACCTGCTGATCAAACTTACATTAGCCAACAATTAGGTGAGACCATCCATCATGAAGCCCATTTTATAACCGTCTTGAATATCTCATGTAATTCGCTGAATACTGTACTAAAAATGAAGATTATAATGGTTGTATGGGTACACTTTCACACCACTGTACACACACACAGCCAGAGATTATCCTCATTCCTCAATATGAAAGCTGAATCTCATTTCCCCTGGTTAGCCCCACACAGGCTTGTTCCTCAGCTCTGGGCAGAGCGCATCTCTAGTCCCCTCCTTGCTTGTCAATTCCAGTTACAGTCGGCCCTGGGGACAAAAGTCAGGATGGGAGATGAGAGCCATGATCATTGTTGGTTAGAGTGTGTTGTTCTTGAGACACGTACTGAGCAAGAGTCACCTGGATGATGTAGGGTCGGCAGCATGGAAGCTGAGGCCAAATCTCACGGGAAGAAGGCTTCACTGCGCCTGCTTGAAGTCCATGGGTCGGATGGCTTGTAAGTGGTTGCTGTGTGATCACGAGGAGAGGCTAGTGTACTTACTGTTCCAGGCAAGGGTGCCAGATTCGCCTTGAACACTGGCCAGCAGGTCTGAATGGAAGTCCCATTTATTTCCAAAATGTGACAGCAAATGACAAGGGACTTGCAGAGATAAAAGCAATTTTTTAGAACCCTGTTTTGTCATGCACATGCTCACGCTCAGCTTCGTCTCCTCCCACCAGTCCCTTCACAAGCCCGTGGGATCTCAGGACCTGGCCCAATCAAATCTCCCGAGAGAGGACCAGCGCCTTCCACTCTCAAATCTCGCGAGAGCTCGGGCTCGGACTTCCGGCTTGCGCGGCGTCGCCCAGACAACCGCCATGGCTACCACGGCGGCAGAGCCGCTCTTCTCGCTGGAGTTGCTTGTGGACTGGGTGCGGATGGAGGGTGGGCCGCTGCAGCGCGGCGCGAACCCCGCCGTGGCCTTCCGCCTGCTGGACTTCCCGCCGTTGCTCGTCCTTCCGCCCACCGCGCCCGGGCCCGCGCATCAAAGCGGCACCATCGCCTTCCGACGCGGCAAGTCCTGCCTACTGCGCCTGCGCCCCGCCGCCCTACGCCGCTCGCGCCTGCATTCCGCGCTGCTGGTGCTGCCTGCGGAGCCCGGGGCTGAGCCGCGCCTTCTGGGGACCTGCGACCTCCCGTTGGACGCCTCCCTGGCCCGGCGGGGGATATTCGCCCTGTACAGCCCTGCGGGCCAGCGTGTCGGGGAAGTGGCGCTCTTCTACCGCCTGTCCGACCTGGGGTGCGGCCCAAAGAGAACCGCGAGTTTCCAGACCCTGGAGATTTCTCAGCCACAGCTCAAGGAGGCCCCTGAGCCATGGCCACAGGGTAACTCAGAGCCGAGCCCCCAAGGTAATTCAGAGCCACGCCCCCAGGAGATCTCAAAGCCAGGCCTCAAGCAGACCTTGAAGCTTGGCACCCAAGGTTTCTCAAAGCTGTGTTCCAATGACATATCAAAGCCACGCTCTCGGGGTGCCCCAGAGTCACCCTCCAGGGATGCCAGTGTCTGGTCTGTAGGGGACTCAAACCCCTCAGCTGTGCAGAAGCACTGGGAGGAAGCATCCCCCCACAGTAAGGCCGGCTCTGGGGACATGGGCCCTGTCTCTTGTTCACCTGCTCCCGGTGAGAGGAGTGTCAGCCCTCTCAACCAAGAGGCCCCAGAGCTGGGCTTTGAAACCAACACTATTTGCCCTCCTCCTCTGTATTACACTCACCTGCCCCAGGAAAAGGTGCGTCCCGCTCAGGTTAAAATCACCATCAAGCCTCAAAGAAACCCTCCAGACGTGCTGGATGGTGTTTTTCCGGAAATAAACCTTCTACATCCTCCATCACATCCTGTCAAATATACAAAGTCTGCCACACAGGAGAGCCCTCCAGTGCGTCTAAATCCTCCACCGACTCAGGGCCCGGAAGCAGCTAATGCAGCTGCGAGTCACTCCCAGACTGAGCAAAGTGCAGTCAACACAATAAGGCAGCTACCACTGTTGAATGCCTTGTTGATCGAGCTGTCCTTGTTATACAATCAGCCTGTGGCAAGTCCCACTCATGTGCATCCTCAGTTAGCCTGGTTGTACAGAGTGGAGCCTAAGGGACCAGAACCTTCTCCCAAGTCCACATCTTGCTCTGAATCTAAGAAGACTCAGTTCTCTGCCGGGGAGTATGAAAAGCCAACCAGTCTTCCAAGTCAAAAGAATCAAGTTGAAAACCAAAAAGGTAAACATTTGGAAAGGCATCCCCCAAGAGTTACGAAAGGGAGGCTGCTTTATGGCTTAACAAATACTCTACGGCTTCGGTTAAAGCAAACGAATCCCCAGATGTTGATTGAACACGAAAAGAGGGAACAATATAGAAAAATGCAGATCCAAGCAGTGGGTTCGAAGTTCCGAGTTCCAGCATGCAAACTGTTAAACTTAGCACCCCAAAGCCAGATGCCACCTCAGCTGCCCGAAGAGAAGCCTTCGGGCTCAAGTGAGTCTTTTGTTGAAGAGAGTGATACCTCAGGGCAAATCAGTGCAGTTTTTGATGAGCCCAGTACCACTGGAGAAGTGAAGCCAAGCCTTGGTATTAAAAAACCGGCAGCTGATTGGAGTGCAACTAGAAATAGCAGCATCTCATTGAAAACAGTTGTGAGCCCTGCAGATTCCATTGTTTCAGAAAGATTTGCTTACACAACTATTCTGAGAGGAAAATCGGAAGTGAAAGCCCAAAGCCCATGTGTTTCTAGAGAAGATGCTGCTGTTGACAGAATTGTGGGTGAGGAAGTAGATAATAGGCAGGTCAAAACCATGAGCAGTAACATCGTGACTGCTGATGGAAGGGAAACCAGACCAAAGAGAAGCAATTCTTATGAGAACATCTCAGAACTAGGGTATTCTGATGACTTCACCAGCTCTTGCTACTCTGAAGACTTCTGCACCACTGAGAACAGCAGTACAGGGGCAGAAAACCCAAGTCACAGTTCTTATGCCAGCAGTTTGAAGGAGGAGAGACTATCCAGGAGGACAAGCAGCAGTGACAAGAATGGTGTTCTCAGCCCACCCTTCTCAGCTCACTCACCAGTGTGTTCACATAAAAAGTCTCATGTTATCAAGATTCGAGACAGAAGTTTGCAGGAAGCATCCAGTGTCTCCACCAGTGACCTGTCTTTAAAATCACAGTGGACAGATGGAAAAGAAAACCAGACAGACCTGATGAACAGATGTAAGTCTAAGGTTGTGAGCAAAGGTCAAGACATCTCCCTTAAACTTCAAACAGTAACTGGTTCCAAGTCTTCTGAGAAAAGCCAGTCATCTAGGACATCTCAAGTGAGCCCGTACTTGCCATCCAACTTGTCAGAACTAGAGCTTAAGGCCTCGGGTAGCAGCACATCTGAAGAAGAGGATGATGACCTGGGTTCACTGAGCATTTCCAAACAATGCAAAGATATCCGAGAATTGATAATAAACAGACTTCCAGGATATACAGTGTGAAAGTACGTGCTTTAAAAGAAACTCCTTGTGACTGATGTGTGCTGTTAGTGAAGAGATTTAATAACTTTTATATTATCTTAGTATTTAAATTATATGAATAGTTCTTTTTAAGAAATGTAGTTTTATCATTGATGTTATTTCCTTACCCTTAAGTTTAATATTGTGAAATCTTTTAAAATTAGGGAGGATTCCTTTAAAAGATGCTTAGGAATAAACATACATCTTTTAAAATGATTTCTAAAAGTATTTGTCTTGAAATATAGATTATTATAAAGTTAGCTTTTTCTGCACCATTGAAAAAGGAAGTTTAGCATCAAATTTTAGTGGGGATAAGTCAATGTGCATATGTTAGTGTGTGAGATGCAGAAAGATCTTAAAAAATATTTGAGATGCAGCTCCTGCTGTTAAGAGCTTACAGTTCATGAGGATTCGAGGTGGCTTTGGCAGGAGCATATTCTGCCTCTCCTATAGGCAGAGATCCTTTAAACCTGCTTGCATAGCGTTCTGTCCCTTTATTGTGTAACTCCCCTTTTATATGATTACTGGATTAATACTTGAGGTTAACATTCCTTGATGAGGAGGACACTGTCTTCTTTTTTTTTTTTTTCTTTGTCTTTTTGAGACAGGGTCTCCCTGTAGCCCCAGCTGTCCCCGAACTTGCTCTGTAGACCAGGCTGGCCTTGAACTCACAAAGATCTGCCTGCCTCTGCCTCCCAGGTGCTAGGATTAAAGGCATGTGCCACCACGCCCAGCGACAGTGTCTTCTTTTACACACCTGTAACAGTGAAGTTTCTAGGGTGTGGTTGGGGTACATTAAAAATATGTTGAATGTTGGGCATGGTGGCACCTGTGTCTTTAATCCTAGACCTCGGGAGGCAGAGGCAGGTGGATCTCTGGAAGATTGAAGACAGCCTGGTGTATACAGTCTGGGACAAGGGAGAGCCTATCAAAAATGAAAGAAAACAAAATGAAATGTTGAAAAAATGAATGAAAGGCCTTGGCATTTAAAGTACTTAGTGGCAGGCTGTAGCACCAAGGCGAAAAAGAAACCTGTGAAAACGTTAACATTTTGCATTTTCCCAGTATCTACAGCCCTGAGTTGTTCTTGTAAGCATTTGAAGAGGGGAGCTCAGAAGACATCTCCTCACAGAGTCTCACGCATAGGAGGTTCATTTATTACTTGCCGTTTCAGATTGTGTTTATTTTTAGTGTTTTCATAAAGCCTGGTTGTCAGTTGTTTATAATTTCTTTCTTCATTGGTTATATACTTGGACTTTATTCTGGGTTCAAATATTTGCAGGTGTTTTTTATAGCTGTGTTAATTTTACTGTAGTTTCTAGACTTTTAAACATATCTGACATTTTAGGACCTGTGAAGCAAGGTCCTAGTTTCCCTTTTTTGTAGGTAATTACATTATTATTATAGATACCTCTGAATGATCCTGATAGTAGGTAGGACTTAACTGATGGTAAGAGGAGGGCGTTCTGCTTTGGGATTTGTGTGATGATAACAGAGTGATGATGGAAAGCTATCTTCCATTCACAGGAGGGAGAATGTTATCTTGATGAGAGTAATAAGTTCATGTTACAGAGTGGCAGAAAGGAAAATTGTCAAGCAAGAAAAGTTCCAGAGTGTAGAAAGGCTCAAATCCCAAGCAAATAGTGAAGTGTTAGGCACAGTAGAGCCATAGATTGTGAACGAACGCTGGCAATTAGTCACGTGTTGTGAATATTGTAAGGAATTGTAAAAAATTATTCAGAGGCACAGTAATTAAGTTTGAAATATAAAAGGATTTTTGTGACCACAACCTAAATTTTATTTTTCTGTAAATATAATTTGGGTTGCTAGGTACTCACTGTGAATCCTGCAGATCATTCAATGGCAAATTTTCATGGAAGAGACAGAAATATGAGTAACAGCCGAATCATGAGACAGTGTGGTGGCTGAATGAGCCATGCCCCGTGTACTCCTGTCCCTGAACACTTGGTCCCCAGTTGGTGGCACTGTTTGGAAAAGTTATAGAATCTTTAGGAAGTGGGGACTTCCTGGAGGAAGAACATCACTAGGGACGGCTTTGAGGGTTTGTCGCCTAGCTCCCATTTCCTCTTCTCTCATTTTCTGCTTCCTGTGAGTGGATGAAACCAGTTTCCTGCTCTTGCTGCCATGCCTTCCCCACCAGGATGGATCTTCTCCCTCCAGAAGGCCAGCCCTTTCTTCCAGGTTGCTTTGGTCATGGTATTTTATCACAGCGACAGAAAAGTAACCAGTACAGTCAGGATGCTTCAAAAATGGATGGTTCTTCATCATGTGGCAATTGAAGTCCCATCTGATAAGACTAGGGGAAGGAGATGACCCCGGGGTCGGAGATGGGGGCACGGGAGCTGAGTTACTTTACCATGCACGGTGGATAGATCAGTTTCCCCTGAGCTGTTGGCCAACTTGTTTCTAGAAATGAGTCAATTAAGTGCCTCTTAGCACTTAATATCACCTGTTTACATGCTGCTCTCAAATTTGGCCTTGTCTTTTAATTCTACAATTGATAGGCTTGTGAAGCATGATTTGATCCTAAATTCTTAAAATGACTGAAACATGAAGTAGAGTTTCAAGGTCACTAATAAGGGAGCTCTGTCATTTCATGGCGGAACTAAGCTGTTGGCTTCTAGCTTTTCACCTAGCACAGATATCATTCTCCTGATGAAAGTGAACAGGAAAGAGTGTAGGCAGGGAACCAGCACCCTCGCCCTGCCACCCTGGAGCTGGGGATATTGTTTGGGACCTTCGGGATTCTAGGCAAATGCTCTAATATTGAGCTGCACATTCCGCCCTTTGGACAAGGTTTAAGCAGCAAAATGAGCCACAAAAATGGAATTAGGACTCTGCCCTGTGTTTTCAGGTTAGGAGGCAGCTTTCAGTAGTATATCCTTTGAACTGTGACTGTGAACTCATTCATAGAGGCCTGGACTGAAATATTCTGTTTCCCCCAACCTCTCAAGTCATGTGCATTCTGAGGATACAAAGAACAGTTGTCACGAACATCTGTCTTGTGCCGTTGAGACCCACCCCTTCACATCTTGAACTATATTTTTTCTTCAGTGAATTTATTATAGAATTATACTTAGGAAACAGGATTTAAAATTTTTTTAATTACTTAACTAATTAATTTATTTTTTTGGTCTTTTCGAGACAGGGTCTCCCTGTAGCCCCAGCTGTTCTGGAACTCACTCTGTAGGCCAGTCTGGACTTGAACTCACAAAGATCCGCCTGCCTCTGCCTCCCAATATTATTTTTTTATTGATGCTTTGTGTATTTCATACATCATTTTCCAATTCAGTTCAGGCATATTTCCCTTTCCCTTCCCCCCATCCCACCCCACCCCATCCCAGATCATGCATTCTGCCATAACTGTCCTGCATCTTTATCTCAGTTTTTTTTTTCATTTTTTAGCAATAAGTGATAATTTATGAGTACAAGCATCCCTCATGTAAAACCAATTTGCAGGCTGTTGTGCCCAAACCCCCACAGCCCCGCCATCCAGTGGGGGGGGGGCTTGTATGTTCAATCAAGTTGATCAAATGAGTGTCCAGACTGCATTGCTGTACTTTCACCATTCACCCCAATCGCAGCCCTTACATTCTACCATGCCCCCTCTTCTGCAGACTGTTCCCTAGGCCTAGGAAAGGGGCACAGGTGGATGAGAAGCAAAACAGTCTACTTTCTCTGGAGCTGTTATCTTGGACTCTGGTCAATTCTGGCTGTTTCCTTTCATGGGCTGACAGTTTGTCCAGGAATACCTTTCGATCCTACTAATGAAGCACAAGCAATTAGATATATAGGTATTTAAACAGCACTAATTATGGTAGGTTACTTTGGTATTGACACATATGTTTGGATGGTATGTTAATCCATGAATTACATTTTTTTTCCTGTTAAATATGTCAGGGTCTTACTGTGGCTTATAACATCTCCTAACCTGTAGAAGATATAAGCTTGTGGC
>VZQC01009282.1:386983-545027 GCA_009823505.1 Rhizomys pruinosus | reverse complement strand
TATATATATATATATATATATATATATTCATCCTGTTGCTTCTGTTTCTTAGAAAACCGTGACTAATACATAAAGCAATGTATAAATAATAGTTAATATTTAAATTTGTTGAGTCAAACTATTCTTGGATCCAGAGAGTCTTCATCCTTCAGGCTGTTAATGTTTTAGTTTGTGTTGAAGTGTGTGGAGAGCTGTAAGTTTGGCTGTGTTATGAGCCGAGATGTGTCTCACACTAACCTAAGACAATTCAATGAAAAGTTACTCAGTCAAGGACCAAGGCATTCTCTTTGCCTGATGTACTCTGAGACCTGTAGTGCCAGGCAGAGATGCTTGCAGGGACTGTCACTGGGCTGGGTGCCAAGCCTTTGTGGTAGAAAATGGCTTTTCAAATGGCACTTATGTCTTTTATAATACACACTCATTGTAGAAAAGTAGAAATTTCAGTTAAGTGTTTTCGCCTTGTCTTTCAAGCAGTATGTTAGTTTCAATGCATACTCATTATAGAAGAAAATTGAAAATTCAGATAAGGGGTTTTGCTTCCACATTTTTTTTAAATTTTATTTATTTCTGTATGTGTATGAATGTACTGTCTGCATGCAAGTTTGTGCACCCGTGTCATGCAATGCCGCAGAGGTCAGAAGAGGGTGTCGGATTCCCCTGGAACTGGAGTTCTCTTGGAATTGGAGTTTCAGACGGTTCTCGGCCGCCATGTGGGTTCTGGGGATCGAACCCGGGTCCTCTGTAAGAGCGGTCCGCGCTCTTAACCGCTAGGCCATCTCTCCAGCCCTGCTTCCACATTTTATACTTAGTATACCAAGGAAAGATTATAAATCCTTGTTTTCCCCAAATTCCACTGAAATAGTAGGAGAGGTATCAAATTAAGAATGAACCCAGAGAGGCCTGAAAAGTAAGGAAAACGCCAGGGACTGGGGCTGTATAGCTCAGTGATAGCATGTCTGCCTGGCAGGTGCAAGCCCTGGTCTCTATCCCCAACATTGAACACAAAAGTTACTGTCATTTTTGAGCTGATAAGATGGTTTAGTGGGTAAGAGTGGCTGCTGCCAAACTTGATGGGCTTGGGACCCCAATTGTCCTCTGCTTGCCATACACACACCTTGACATATGCATACCAGCTCCTCCCCCACCCCCCAGTCAGTAAATGTAATTCTAGAAAAGGACAAAAATACTTTGGATACTTGTAGAAGATACAGAGAAGATGGGTACAGTTGGTAAGAAACAGGTTAGAGATACATTTGTCCACAAGGTTCAGCAAGCAGTGCTTCCTGCCAGTCCCAGAGGAACATCAGGCCCTGTCAGCAGGACTTGAGAGCAACAGGTCAAATGGGCCAGATAGAACACCAAGTACAGCAGAGAAAAGACAGAACACCAAGTACAGCAGAGAGAAGACAGAACACCACGTAGAGCAGAGAGAAGACAGAACACCAAGTTCAGCAGAGAGAAGACAGAACACCAAGTAGAGCAGAGAGAAGACAGAACACCAAGTAGAGCAGAGAGAAGACAACACCAAGTACAGCAGAAAGAAGACAGAACACCAAGTACAGCAGAGAGAAGACAGAACACCAAGTACAGCAGAGAAAAGCTAGGCCTGTCTGTTTCTTAGTGTCTGTCAGCCTGACACAAACTAGTCTGCGAAGAGGGACTCTCGATTGAAGAATTTTCCCAGGTCCAGTTGACCTGTGCCTATGCCTGTGAGGTGTTTGCTTAATTGCTAATTGATGAGGAGCTGGGGTGGGGAGCACCCTGTGGGCAGAGCTATCTCTAGGCAGGCGGGCCTGTGCTGTGTAAGAAAGGCAGCTGAGCAAGCTAGGGGAAGCCAGTAAGCTGCGTTCCTCCATGGTCTCTGCTTCAGCTCCTGCCTCCAGGTTCCTGCTGGAGCTCCTGCCCTGGCTTCCCTGATGACAGACTGTTAGATGAAATAAACACTTTTCTCCCCAAGGTGCTTATGGTCATCATGTTTATCATAGCAACAGAAAAATAACTAGGACAGTCTGGGTAATTGTTAATATGCTAGAAATGTGTGCACTTATACACACATTCCACGACATGTGTGTTGAGGTCGGAGGACAGTTTGGAATTAGCTCTCTCCTACCTCTAGAAATGGAACTCAAGTCATCAGCTTGGCAGCAAGTAACTTTACCCATTGAGCCATCTCACCAGCCCAGTTATATAATCGAATTAATTTTTATTTGTTTTGTGTCTGTGTGCATAGGATCTCATGCCATGGATCTGGCTGGGTGGTTTTGGCTCTGTAGGTATCAAACAGAAACCCTCCTGTTTCATCCTTCCAGGTACTGGGATCACAGGCAAATACCACCACATCCAACTCTGAAATTGTGTTTTATAGCAGTGGGAAAGCCAGGCCATTTACTAAGCTCCTACCTCCCCTCTGGGTCACAGAAGATGGCCACACACATGGATCAGAGGATAGGAAGCGAGACCAGAGATTCAGTTCCAATTCACTCACTGCAGAGATTGAAATCACAGTTATGAGAGGCAGTGGATAGAACAAACTGCCACTGAGCGGCTTCCCTCCGCCCAGTGCAGAACCTCCAAGGTTTTCAGCAGAGAACAGCTGAGGGGGAGGACAGGTCTCTGGATTAGAAGAAGGACTTGCAGAAGCCCCTGCATCTCTCCCGTCTACAGGTCATACTTGGGTCCTGTGACCTGCCACCAGTTGGTTGCCGTGGTGTCTGACTTCTGTGACTTCTGCCATGACAGAGTTGCACTCAAAGCTCTGTCATTGTTCTGGTGATGATTCCCACACAAGTCATGAGGACTGGATTGGCTGTGGACTTTATGAGCTCACATTCAGTTTCCCTGAGCCTTCCCCTGCAGTGGTCTCTGTTCTGTACTCAGTAGTACTCTGTGCAGTGAGGACTGCTGGTGCGGCTTCTGATTTCTTTGTTCTCTTCAGAGTTCTTCAAGTTCTTTCATGGAAGGGAATCCTGATTGAGATTGTCCTAAACCATCAGCATTTCTCATCCCTTTGAATATCTAATGAGAAAGGATTTGGGCTTGATCTTGCTTCCCTGAAGCCTGCTTAACCTGTATACCTTTGCTATTCCTTACTCCATCCCATCCAACTGCAGACAGATCTCAGATTCTTAAGGTCAGCTGATATTTTTCTACTTACACCTACATAACCAAGAGTGACCTTGGTAGTCTTGTTGAAAGATACCAAGAACTTCAACTATGTATTCCCTGTGGGGAAGAGTTGGTAGCACTAAACCTTCAGTTAGTCAACCTCACCTGACCTGGGTACCTCTACAAATTCATAGATCGAGATGCCTATGCAATTCTGTTTTCTTCATCTCCCAGAAGCCAACTAGAGTGCCTTCCATGAAGTCTATGGTCTCAGTCCATTTGTGCTGCTGTAACAAAACACCACAAACCAGATGGTGTATAAAAAATAGATTATTTTTCACAGAGCTGGAGACTGGTGGTCCACTCTCGAACAGCCTGTGGGTTCAGTGCCTGGTGAGACCTTGGTGTCTACTTGGTGGAGCTGTGTGGTGTGTCTTCCAGAGAAGAAGAAGGCTTTGTTCCTACCGGGAAGAAGAGACAGAGGGCAATCAAAGTGAAGAACTCCCTCCACCAGGCCCATTTTGATGATGGGATAAGGACACCTTATGAGGAGGGCAGAGCCCTCATGGGACTGTTACTCCTTGTTACTGTTGCATGAAGTAATCTTCATCTTGAATTTGGAAGGGCACAAAGCCTTCAATTACTGTGTTTTGTTAACACCTCTTCATATGTCACATTTGGGCTGTTCATACTTCATCCATCGTACAGCGTAGCTGAGAGCTATTGGGTCATGCAGAGGTTTGGAAGGACACTGAGGAGGTGATCTGGGGAAGCAGCTTCCCTGGCCTCCTGAGATCCAATGAACAAGCCTAAGCCAAAGCTCAATTGGCTCATGAGCTCTAGGTCCTCCTGGGAGGATGAGTGTGAACCAGGGAGAGTCGGGCACTGCTGACAACACCCACTCTCTGAATTTACTCCCAGACCTTATGCAAGCCGACGTTCCCAGAAGGACATGCTGTCATAGTAGATGCTTTCCTGGTGGACAACTGTGCAGACATATGGCACCTCCTGGGAGGCGACAGAAGATGGGGATGCTCTGATCCCCTCCCTTCCACTGCCTGTCTTCAAATAACTTAGTCATAAAACTCCTCAAACACTGCCAAGGGAGAGCTAGACTTGGTCTATGTTTAGAACACTTGACACCTGGATTTGAATTTTAACACTCTCCTTGTAGGCATTGTCTGCATTACAAGGACTAAGAATGTAAATGGACATGTTGGAGCTCAGCCCCATGGCCTATTCACTTGTTTGCTTTGGTTTCCTTGAGACAGCGTCTCCATGTAGCACTAGCTGGCCTGGAACTTGTTATGTAGACCAGGCTGGGCTTGTTCTTCCAGAGATTTGCCTGCCTCTGTCTCCTGAGTGCTGGGATTAAAGGTGCACCACTGCACCTGGCTTGTTCACTTGTTCTCATTAGGTAATATTTCAAACTTTCAGAAGAGAGGCGCAGCAAACTGCTACATATGCATGCCAGTTTGGGCACATGTTCTCTTCCCTCTTTCTCCCTCCCCTTTTCCCTGTCACCCTCCTTTCCTTCCTCACATCTGTTACTCTGAGGTTGACCTTCTCCCATTCTTGCTGGAGACATGGAAGTATCCTCCATTCCTTACTGTACTTCTTACCCTGTCTCTTGGTGCACTTCTGTTTGACTTCCCTTACAGTTTTATACAAGAATGGGAATAATCAGTGTTCTTAAGCTATGCAGTCTTCAACATTGCCAGCCACTCTTTGTGTGTGTGAGTCTCTGTTTATTCACATCCCAATTGGCAAATAATAGATAGCTTTATTCTGTTTTAGTGAACAACAGTAAGTCTGGGTGTTGTGTGAACTTTTCCCAAGGAGCTAGGGAACCAGTGAAAGACAAAATAATAATAGCAATAATAATAATTATACTCAAGTCTAGCTTGGTGAATCAATGAGTTTAATTAGGGTTACCTACAGGAACAAGGGTGAGGCGATACCTACAGGAACATGGGTGAGGGGTTACCTACAGGAACATGGGTGAGGGGTTACCTACAGGAACAAGGGTGAGGGGTTACCTACAGGAACATGGCTGAGGGGTTACCTACAGGAACAAAGGTGAGGGGTTACCTACAGGAACATGGGTAGGGGGGTTACCTACAGGAACAAGGGTGAGGGGTTACCTACAGGAACAAGGGTGAGGGGTTACCTACAGGAAGAAAGGTGAGGGGTTACCTACAGGAACATGGCTGAGGGGTTACCTACAGGAACATGGGTGAGGGGTTACCTACAGGAACATGGGTGAGGGGTTACCTACAGGAACATGGCTGAGGGGTTACCTACAGGAACATGGGTGAGGGGTTACCTACAGGAACAAGGGTGAGGGGTTACCTACAGGAACATGGCTGAGGGGTTACCTACAGGAACATGGGTGAGGGGTTACCTACAGGAACATGGGTGAGGGGTTACCTACAGGAACATGGGTGAGGGGTTACCTACAGGAACATGGGTGAGGGGTTACCTACAGGAACAAGGGTGAGGGGTTACCTACAGGAACATGGGTGAGGGGTTACCTACAGGAACATGGGTGAGGGGTTACCTACAGGAACATGGGTGAGGGGTTACCTACAGGAACATGGCTGAGGGGTTACCTACAGGAACATGGGTGAGGGGTTACCTACAGGAACATGGGTGAGGGGTTACCTACAGGAACATGGCTGAGGGGTTACCTACAGGAACATGGGTGAGGGGTTACCTACAGGAACATGGGTGAGGGGTTACCTACAGGAACATGGCTGAGGGGTTACCTACAGGAACATGGGTGAGGGGTTACCTACAGGAACAAAGGTGAGGGGTTACCTACAGGAACAAAGGTGAGGGGTTACCTACAGGAAGAAAGGTGAGGGGTTACCTACAGGAACAAGGGTGAGGGGTTACCTACAGGAACATGGGTGAGGGGTTACCTACAGGAACATGGCTGAGGGGTTACCTACAGGAACATGGGTGAGGGATTACAGGATCATGGGCAACTTGTAATTAAATGAGGAAAATGTCTCCCTAGCAACTCATAACCACTTATTGATCCTCAGGGAGGGATGAGGCCTCATAAACTGCTCCCCTGTTAGGGAGTGTTATTTGGCTCAGTCTTCTACACGATCTCAGCTGCTGAGAGTTCAGTGGTCAATGACTGTGTCTGGCCTGGAGGACAGCCTTTCACACTTGGAATCTGGAAAGATAAATCCACTCCCTGTTTTTTGTTTGTTTTTTTGAGACAGGATCTCTTGTAGCTCTGGCTGGCCTAGAACTCACTGTACAGACCAGGCTGGCCTAAATCTTACAGAGATATTCCTGCCTCTACCTCTCTAGTGCTGGGACTAAAAGCGCATGGACCACAGCTGGCTCGTTTGTTTTTTTTTAAACATTGAATTATCAGCAGTTTTCAAATATTTTTGTCCCAAGGACCACTTGCATACTTCAGAATGATTAATAATTTCAATGAGCTTTATTATTCACAATGTTCACTGTATTCGATATTGAAAAAGAATATTTTAAATGTTTATGAATTTATTTAAAAGTAGTAGTAAACCAGGTCCATGTTAGTGTGAATGATCTTCACCTCACAGATCTTCTCACCTCACAGATCTTCCTCACTCACAGACCTTCCTCACCTCACAGATCTTCCTCCTTCAGCTACACAAGCTGCTTGACACAGTCACCCTACTTGAATAGAAACCCATAACCCTCCCTTTGGAGAGTCTGAGGATTTTAGGAATCATAGAGCAAGAAAACAGGCAAAGACCAAATATTTCATAACACCCCATTCCTGCCCCAAGAAGGATCAGGGATAGCTAGAAATCCTGGGGTCATACTTCCTTAAAAGGCCATTATTGGCTCTTATTCCATGTGAATTTATGATTGAATAAAATGGGCTTTTAATATTTGGGCCACATGAAAATTTCAGGTTCATTTGCTAATAGTAGTAGTAAGCTTTATGACACTGAGTATCTATATCAGGACACATTGTCCTCTAATTCTTTTTTTTTTTTTTTTGTATTTTTGAGACAATGTCTCCCTTTAAGTCCCAGCTGGCCTGGAGCTCATTTTGTAAACCAAGCTGGCCTTGAACTCACAGAGATCCACCTGCCTCTGCCTCCCAAGTGCTAGGATTAAAGGGGTGTGCTACCATGCCCGGCTCTGGCTCTAATTCTGTCTTATTAAGCATCATTAGGTGTGTCTTCATATCTTCTTGGTTAGGTCTTATGTCCCTCCTTTGGGCTATAATTAAGAAGATTATGGTTTTCCTTGCTTTTTATTTTCTATTTTTGGCTTTTACTTTAAAAGATTGAAAAAATTGTAATTATGTGTATGTATTTGTGTCTGTGCGTGGGTATGTGCACATGAATGCAGTTGCTTTGGGGGGGCCACAAGAGGGAGTCAGATCCCCTGGAGCTGGAGTTATAGACAATTTGACAGATAATAAGAATGCTTCTCTTCTTATGATCTGTCTAGATTCTCAGCTTTTCAGATGTAGGCAATTATATATTCTGAAATAACCACAATTATGAAGCCCCAATCTTCTTTTACACCGGGCAAGGCACACTGGGTTGGCCAGGATCTTTCTTTTTTTGGTCTTTTCGAGACAGGGTCTCCCTGTAGTCCCAGCTGTCCTGGAACTCACTCTGTAGACCAGGCTGGCCTTGAACTCACAAAGATCCGCCTGCCTCTGCCTCCCAAGTGCTAGGATTAAAGGCGTGCACCACCACGCCCGGCACGGCCAGGATCTTTCTTTGTCAGTGTTTGTCACAAGCTGAACTGCCAAGCATGAAGATGATTAGCTCAGACAAAATGAAGGTCACAGTCCAGCCTGTGACCTTTTACTGCAGTAGCACAAGCAAGAGTGGAGGGGAATGAGGTGGCTTGTCAGGAAAGGGTGCTCACCACCTCGCCTGATCACTCAAGTTTGATCCCTGGGACCCACATGGGAGGAGAGAACTGACTCCCACAATTTCCTCTGACTTCTACATGTGCATCCAAGGCATGTGGGTGCAGGCACACAAATAAATAAATACATAAATAATTTTTAAGTGTGGATGGAGGAGGCTGGCTGACTCCCACAATGCTCCACTTCCTTCAGGCTAGACAGGGGGTGGTCTTTACTGTTCATGGGCCAGGATTGTGGCCATCTTTATCCAGTCTCTGACAGTCCAGACATTTCCCTATTGTATGCTATGCTACTGTAGGTGCCTGATACACATATATCTCACACACTGAAGGATGTTCCTTTGCATATTTAAATTGTCGCCGAATTTTATTTACTTTATTGTATTTTTTCTAATGTCTTACAATATATTTTGATCACATTTAGATGCCCTTTCCCGACCTGCACGCTCCTCACTGTCCCCCTCTGATTTCATGTACTTTATTATATATGTGCATGTATGTGTATTTATTAAAGCCTATGGAGTCATATGTGTATCATCCCCACAATGGTCTTCAGTGTGGGTCCACCCACTGGAGCCTGGTTAACCCACCCAGTGCCACACCCTTAAAGAGAGTTGATTCCCCATAGCCATTAGTCGCCAATAGTTCCTCAGCCAAGGTTGGGAAACCTTCCCCACTTCCGTCCTGGGATTTTGTCTGGCTTGAGTTAATGTGGGTCTCGTGCATGCTGTCACCATTGCTGTGAGTACATATGAGTAACTGAATAGTCAGTCATCTGGAAAACTCTGTTTTCTTGTGGTCATCCACCGCTTCTGGCTTTTACAATCTTTCTGCTGCTTCTTCTGTCATGCTCCCTGAGCCTTTGGAGGCAGAGCTTTGATAGAAGTGTCCCATTTAGGGCTAAGCACTTTGTAGTCTCTCATTCTCTGCATGTTAGTCAGTTGTGGGTCTCTGGGTTAATCAGCACCTCTCTACTGCATGAGGAAGCTTCACTGGTGACAGTTGAGAGATGCATTGACCTATGGATATTAGAAGAAGTCATTAGGAGTTAGTTAAATACTAGGTCCATTTGGCAGAATAATGGTAGTAGGTTCTCCCCTATGGCCTGTGACCTGTCTGGCCACCGGTTCCTAGGCCTGATATCAGTGTCATGTATAGACTCCATCTTGTGAAGTAGACCTTAAATCCAATCAGAAAGTGGCCGTTTACTCCTATAACAGCTGTGCCACTACTGCACCACCGGGCATATCTTGCTGGGCTTCTTGTAGCTCTCGGGATTTACAGCTGGGCAAGATTGGTTGAATTTTATTTCTTTTTTGTTTGTTTGTTTGTTTTTGTCTTTTCAAGACAGGGTCTCCCTGTAGTCCCAGCTGTCCTGGAACTCACTATGTAGACCAGGCTGGCCTTGAACTCACAGAGATCCGCCCACCTCTGCCTCCTGAGTGCTGAGATTAAAGGCGTGCACCACTATGCCCAACAGAATTTTATTTCTTTATCGAGAATGTATGCTTTATTTTATCAGATTATTTCCCGTATCCCCTGACCTAATTAAGTGTGCTTTCTTCTTTAATCTGTTAAGATGATGACTGCAGTGGGAGACTTGCAATGACCACTCACTCCTACATTCCTGTCTTGACCTCAAGCATCCTATTGTACACCATACTGTATTTCATTTGCCATTATATTCTTTGTATTTGTACTGTCTGGTGCTATATTTTATATAAAAATTTAAATATGTCAGTTCTTTGTTGTTGATGTGTGCTCTTGTGTATTTGTGTGTGTCAGTACATGTGTGGCGGGCAGGACAGCCTGAGGTTGGTCCTTGCCTTGTTGGAGGCAGGGCCTCTTTTGCTCAAAGTTGGAATTGCAGGCTAGCCGGCCCACAGGAGTTCAGGGATTTTCCTATCACTGACTGGGACTGCAGACATGCACTCTCATGTCTGGCAGTAGGTGGGTTTGGGGATCTGACTCACTCAGGTCCTCACTCATGGCAAATGCTTCAGCCCCCGAGCTGCCCCCAGTCCTTCCCTGTTGCTGCTTTTCTCTGTGGTAGTTTCCCCTACACACACGGCTGGTCTGACTCTCCACAGCACACCTATCCATTAAGGACTGGGAAAGTTGCCTGTGTAACTGTAATTTTTGTTATGGAATTCATTGCCCTGATTATTTGTGGATCTGGTTTTATGAGACTGAAGATGCCAAATAGATTTCTGTTCCCTAAAGTGTTAAATGTTAGTGCCTTTCACTTTAGACATTGTGTAAACTGCATTAGAATACAGTTAGTGATGTTACTGAGGATTGTGTTTTAGCTGCGGTCCTCCAGGGGATGCATTTCTGTGTCTGTCTTTCTGACCTGTATTGCATGGGAGCATCCACTCTTTGGCTCACTTCTCCCTCCTGCAGTCTCTTCCTGGCTGTCCTGACCTTGTAGTTTGTGGTCTTTGTGCCACTTGGACCCTTGGAACTCCTTCTTCAGCCTCCTTTGTTCTTGCTCTGTACCTGGATGTTCTCTCTCTCTCTCTCTCTCTCTCTCTCTCTCTCTCTCTCTCTCTCCTCTCTCTCTGCCTTGACCACCCTCCTACACAGTCTTGATCACCTCACCCCCCCAACCACAGGCTAGATGGCAGCATCTTCCCAAAATGTCAGTTTGCATTTCATAATGTCCCAAAATGAATGGGTATGAATCATAAACTGTGGTTCCCATGGAACAGATCCTCCTTCCATTAGTTTTCTATGAGGAACATTCTCCTTTCACACCTTCATGGCAGTTAACTTTACTCTTTTTATTTATTTATTTATTTATTTTGGCCTGGATGCTTCCTTGGGGACCTGAAGTTGCTCTCAATAAATATTCACTTAATGCACATGTACTTAAATATTCAAGTAGGAGAAACAAATCACTAGTACCTCCTTAAAAGCTTTACAACAAATGGCAATGAAACCACAGAGATGTTTGTAATACACACAGGCACGCATGAATCTGCATCCCTCCATCCCTCCCCAAGGGGATGATCAACATTTAGATGTTCTTAACCTGCTGAGGATTCAGAAAAACCACTTAGCTGCAGAGAAAATTTCAATTACACAATGGAGATTAAAGTTTCAGCACTTGGGAGTAATTACAAAGATGGTTTCCATTATAGATGTTCAAGGGAAACAAAAAAAGGAAAGAGGAAAGAAAGGCAGGAAAACCCAATGGAAAAGCCTTTCAAATGCTAATCAAATGATTACCTTTATTTTCCTCCCAGGAAAATTATCTCAAAGCCTCAGATCTTTGGTCTAAGTCCTGAAGACTAGTCACTGAATGATGTGGTTAAAACTCAAGAAATCTGGTGCTGCAGATGGCTCAGTTAAGAGAGCTTGCTGCTCTCACAGGGAATGGGAGTTCACTCTCAGCACCCATGAGAGGAGGCTTACATGCACCTGTAACCCCAGATTCAGCATATCCAGGGTTCTCTTCTGGGGTACCTACACACACAAGTGGCATACACACATAAACATAAATAAAAATAAACAAATCTCACAAAACCCCACAAGAATTCCATGAGCATGAATCAAGGCAGAATATGCTAAGAGATTCTGTTATTAGAACCATTGATGAAGGGATGATACCTGGTTAATCAAACACATCCGTGATGCTTCCTCCTTGAGATGCACCTGTGGTTTGACAGCTGGAGTGTGTTCAGAGTCTTGCGATTATTTTTCTCCTCTCTGTGGTTTATTCCTCGATGCTTTGTGATAGATGCTGCCACAGTCAAGGATGTCTTTCAAGCTCCTTTTCATTGTCTGAATATTCTTCTGAAAGGTGGCAAGGAGCATCTCTCATCTTCCCACCCAGAATCCTCTCGCCTTTCCTTAGATGAATCATCTTCCTCTGGGAAAGCCCTTCACACTCCTTTGAAAGCATCGTGATTCTGTGAGTTTAATTTCTTTTCTCGGTTGAAACAACAGCATATTTCCTGTTTGAGGGAACAGTAATTGGATAGGTATGTGATTCTACATCCGGAAGTATTTTGAGTTGTTCTCGGGAAAGTCTCTGTCTTTCCTGGGGGTGCTAAATGATGAAACATATTAGAACTCATCATGGAGGTTAGGAAGGAGTCCCCTGGATATGGACCTAATGCTGAGAGAGGGCATGAGGAAACTGGGTGCTGGTCATAGTTGAGTCTGCGTTCTACATTTGAAAAGAGTTCAGTCTTAAACTCTTAAACACTGTGAGAAAACCTGCTTTCATTTCATTTCTATTTCTGTGATAAAGTACCTGACCCAAGCAACTTTAAAGGAGAGAAGGTTTATTTGTCTCACAATTCCAGGTTATGGTCCATCATTGCAAGGAAGTCAAGGGAGAAGCAGCTAGTCACATCAAGAGCAGAAAGAGAATGAATGCGTGTGTGGCTGTCAGTGCTCAGCTCCCTCTCCACACACAGTCCAGGACCTGCTGCCTAGGGATGCTGGGTCTTCCCATGTTGACAAACGTGACTAAGGCAATCCCTACATATGTGCCAGAGGCCAACCTGATCTAGATAATCTCTCACAGAGACTCTCCGCAGGTGATCCTCGTTTGTATAGCTGGGAATCATTGCGGACGATGGGTTGATGACCGCAAGGGCCAGATCTTGGAGAGGACTGGAGCAAAACGGTTTCTTTATTTTTTTAATTTTTATTCATTTCTGTGTATTTCAGATGTAACATCTCAATCATTCTTAATTGCCTTTATATCCCCTTCTCCATTGGCACCCTCCCACAGTCCCCAACAGATACTTAAAATTATTATTAATATTTTATGTGTATGAGTGTATTGTCTGCATGTGTGTAAGTGCACCTGTGTTGTGCAGTGCTGGTGGAGGTCAGAAGAGGTAGCTTGGAACTGGAATTACAAGTGGTTGTTAGCTACCATGTAGATGCTGGGAGTCAAATCTGGGTCCTCTGCAAGAGTAGTCAGTGCTCTTAACTGTTGAACCATCTCTCCAGACCCCTAAACAGTCTCTTGTGGACATGACAGGACCACTGAACTCACAGCAGCTGGAGTGGCCTGCAATGGACCTGCACAAGATCAAGCCAGTCAGCATTCTAACATGGAGCAGGAGGGGGGTCGCAAACCCCACCCCGAACCGAGGAACTGTGACAGTTGATGGCTTCTAGAGGAGTGAGGTCACTTTTCTTTAAGGATGTGTCCCCTGGTAGGATGACCCTGCTCCAGTGGACGACCCCACACCTAGAACTGTATGGACAGCACACATCGCAGTAAGTGGGTCATTAAATTAAGAAAAAGAGGGCATGAAGTTGGTGAAGGAGGGAGATGGGATGTATCTGGAAGGAGGGTGATGGGGTGTATCTGGAAGGAGTAAGGAGAGGAGTGAGCTGCAAATATGATCAGAATACATTGTCTGAGATTCTCAAAGAATTAATAAAAATGTGTAAAAAGAAAAAAATCAGGAAGAAAGGAAACAAAAACTAACCATCCATCCCAACCCACTTTAAAAAAGTGATGACTTGTAGGCACTGGGGAGATGGCTCGGTTGCCAAAGGGCCCAATGCCCAAGTCCCCAAGTACCTGCATGTCAGAAGCCAACTTATGGTGGAGTGTGCCCACACTTTCAGAGCTGGGGAGGTAAAGTCAGGAGGATCCCTGGGCCTTGTTAGCCAGCCAGTCTAGCCTTATCAATGAGCCCCAGCTCCGTGAGAAACCCAGTCTCAAAAACCAAGGTGGAAAGCATGGAGGAAGACGCTCAACTGACAAAACTTCGGTTGTCACGGACCCACGGACACACACTACACAGACACACACTACACTGTAGACACACATGTACCCACAGACACACACACATACACACACACACTACACAGACACACACAGACACAGACACTACACTGTACACACACACACCCACAGACACTACACTGTACACACACACACACACATACACACGTACCCACAGACACACACACATACACACACGTACCCACAGACACTACACTGTACACACACACACACACAGACACTACACTGTACACACACACACACATACACACGTACCCACAGACACACACACATACACACACAGACACTACACTGTACACACACACACATACACACGTACCCACAGACACACACTACACTCACACACACACAGACACTACACTGTACTCACACACACACACACCCACAGACACTACACTGTACACACACACACACACATACACACGTACCCACAGACACACACTACACTCACACACACACACACACACCCACAGACACTACACTGTACACACACACACACACAGACACTACACTGTACACACACACACACACACGTACCCACAGACACACACACATACACACACACAGACACTACACTGTACACACACACACACATACACACATACCCACAGACACACACACATACACACACACAGACACTACACTGTACACACACACACCCCCACAGACACTACACTGTACACACACACACACACAGACACTACACTGTACACACACACACACATACACACGTACCCACAGACACACACACATACACACACGTACCCACAGACACTACACTGTACACACACACACACACAGACACTACACTGTACACACACACACACGTACCCACAGACACACACACATACACACACAGACACTACACTGTACACACACACACATACACACGTACCCACAGACACACACTACACTCACACACACACAGACACTACACTGTACTCACACACACACACACCCACAGACACTACACTCGTACCCACACACACACTGACACACGTCCCCCCCGACACATCAGCACTACAAAATTTACCAGCAAAGCCCCCAGACACTACCAGGTACCACCACACACAATACACACAGTACAACACAAATACACGTCAAACCATACACATCCAAGCATTCACTGTACCCGCATAGACAACAGTCACACCACACACACGCCACGACTACAGCACATGACACACTAACACACCACACACCCACGGACACACACGCACACACACAACACACTACCAGAGACACACACGACCACAGACACACTACGTACACCACACACACACACACACACACAACACAC
This sequence comes from Rhizomys pruinosus, assembly GCA_009823505.1. Taxonomy (NCBI): domain Eukaryota; kingdom Metazoa; phylum Chordata; class Mammalia; order Rodentia; family Spalacidae; genus Rhizomys; species Rhizomys pruinosus. The sequence continues at coordinate 529,938 of VZQC01009282.1, read as the reverse complement.
ACACAGACACGACACTGACACACACTACACCACAGACACTACGACAACACACCTACCACACGACATCGCACAGACACAGCACACCACACACAACCCCGACACGGACTGTACACACACACACACCACAGACACTACACTTAACACACACACACACACGTACACACAGCCCACACACATACACACCCACACAGACACGACCCACGTGGACACACACACACAATACACACGACCACAGACACACACGACACACACACACAGATCACTGACACGACACACACACACCCACTACCACCACCACACACACCACAGACACACACTGTACACACACACACACATCACAGACCCACTACACACACACCGCACTTGTACAACACACAAACACACGTCCACACACACCACCGACACACAACAGCCTACGCACACACATCCACACAGACACACACGTACACACACACACCAACCATCACACCCACAGACACTACACTAGCACCCACACCACACATACCCACAGACACTACCACTACACACACACACACCTAAACAAAACACACCTACATACACACACAACACATACAATACCACAGACAACACACACTCACACACACACCACAGACACACACGGGTCACACACACACCCTACCCACACGTACCACAGACACACACTACACTTCAAACACACACACACACCCACAGACATACACTGTACCACACACACACATACACAGTACCCACAGCACACAACTACACTCACACACACACACCCACACCCACAGACACTACACTGGTACACACACACACACATACACACGTACCCAGACACCCAACTACACTCACACACACACACATACACACGTACCCACAGCACACACTACACTCACAACACACCACAGACATACCTGCACAACACCACACATACACCACGTACCCAACAGACACACACTACACCACCCACACCACAGACACAGACACTACACTGTACACACCACACACATACACACGTACCCACAGACACACACTTACACTCACACACACCACAGACCCACTACACTTTACAACACACACACATACACACGTATCCACAGACACACACTACATCACACACACCCACAGACACTACACTGTACACACACACACATACAACACGTACCCACAGACACACACTCACTCACACACACACACCCACAGACACACACACACACCCCTACATACACACGTCCCCACAGACACACCACTACACTCACACACACACACCCACAGGACCTACACTGTACTACACACACACACATACCCACAGACACACACTGTACACACACACACACATACACACGTACCCACAGACACACACTACACTCACACACACACATACACACGTACCCACAGACACACACTACACTCACACACACACAGACACTACACTGTACTCACACACACACACACATACCCACAGACACTACACTGTACACACACACACATACACACGTACCCACAGACACACATTACACTCACACACACTCACACCCACAGACACTACACTGTACTCACACACACACATACCCACAGACACTACACTGTACACACACACACACATACACACGTACCCACAGACACACACTACACTCACACACACAGACACTACACTGTACTCACACACACACACATACCCACAGACACTACACTGTACACACACACACATACACACGTACCCACAGACACACACTACACACACACACATACCCACAGACACTACACTGTACATACACACACACACACACATACACACGTACCCACAGACACACACTACACTCACACACACACATACACACGTACCCACAGACACACACTACACTCACACACACACACAGACACTACACTGTACACACACACACACACATACACACGTACCCACAGACACACAGTACACTCACACACACACACAGACACTACACTGTACTCACACACACACATACCCACAGACACTACACTGTACACACACACACACACATACACACGTACCCACAGACACACACTACACACACACACACAGACACTACACTGTACACACACACACATACACACGTACCCACAGACACACACTACACTCACACACACACACAGACACTACACTGTACACACACACACACACACACACATACACACGTACCCACAGGCACACACTACACTGCAGACACACATGTACCCACATGGTGTCTGCAGTGTAGTGTGTGTAGTGTACACACAGTACACTACACACACGCACACACAGGTACTCACAGACACACACTACACTGCAGACACACATGTACCCACAGACATACACTACACTACAGACACACACACATAGGTACCCACAGACACACACTACACTGCAGACACATACGCTCAGGTACCCACAGACACACACCACACTATAGACACACACTGCACACATGTATAAACTGCACACACTACACTGGAGACATATACACTGCATACACTACACTGCACACATACATGTACCCACAGAGACATTCTATGCTATAGACACACATGTATATACTGCACACACTACACTACAGACATACACACATGGATACACATATACACTGCACACACTACACTACATACACACACACACACACACACACGAAATACTGGATACACTACACTGCAGACACACACATATGCACACACACTATATGCACATAGACTACCCACTCACAAACACACACACATACACACTTCACAAGCATGGCACTCCACACACACAAACTTGTACACCCATCTACACTGCACCCACACTACACTATACACACAAACATGCACACGCATATACATTACACAAACACTAGACTATATTAAGCACACAAAAAGCACGCTCACTTATATTGTACTATACACACTGCACACACACTACACTACATACAAAAATGGCTTTTGGATTGGTAGGCCTTTTAGATGCAACCAAAATATTTCATGTACATAGTAGGCACTTGGTGAGTGTGGTTAACTTCCCCTTTACTTGGAGCCGGTTCTCTTGATTTGAATGAAAGGAAACAACCAATCTTTGATGTGATGAATGTGTCTTAGCTCATCCAGGTCAAACATCTTGATCTGAAAGACAAAAATATGTTTTTAATTCCCATTTCTAGGCCACTCTTGATGCTGGGAAAAATTCCCTCTGATGTTGTGAAAAACAAAGGATCAAATCTCTGAACCTATGTTCACTTAAAATGAGAATGGATTTATTTACTCAGAAAGAAAACATTTGTTTTTGTCAACTGTTTTTTCAATCAGGTGGATTTGAGTTTTAAAAATGATTTTATTTTTACTTTACATGTATGAGTGTTTTGCCTGTATGCATGCATGTCCCTGAGGAGTCCAAAAGAGGGTGTTAGATCCCCTGAAACTGGAGTTACAGATGGTTGTTAGCTGTCATGTGGGTGCTGGGAACTGAACCCAGATCCTCTGTAAGAACAGCCAGTGCTCTTAATCACTGAGACATTTCTCCAGCCCCCTTAATTTAGTGTAATACATGAGTTTAAAACTGTTTAAAAAAAAAAGAGTAAGAGCTGGAGAGATGGCTCAGCAGTCAAGAGAGCGTGGTGCTCTTGCAGAGGACCCGGGTTCGATCCCCAGCACCCACATGGCGGCCGAGAACCGTCTGTAACTCCAATTCCAGGAGAGCTCCAGTTCCAGGGGAATCGGACACCCTCTTCTGACCTCCACGGCATTGCACGACATGGGTGCACAGACCTACATGCAGACAGTACATTAAATAAATAAATAAATAAATAAATAAATAAATAAATAAATAAATAAATTTTTAAAAAAGAAGAATACAACAGTCTTTCCATATGGAATATATAAATCTCATATTTTGAATGATGAGTATCCCATAGTCTATACTTAGATATATTTTAAGTCCATCACATGTTGAAGAGCATTCAGATTGTCACTATTATAAATGAAGCTAATAAGTCATCACACAACGATATAATCTTTCAGAATAAAATGCAAACGAGAACTGTGGAGATGGCTCAGTTGGTGAAATGCTTGCCACAGATGCCTGACAACCTGAGTTCTGATCTCCAGTATCTATGTAAAAAGCTCAAATGATGGGCGTACACTTGTGATCCTAGGTCTGGAGAGTTAAAAATGGGAGGATCCTTTGGGCTCTGGCCAGCCAGTCTAGACAAGTTAATGACCTCTGGGTTCATTGATAGACCTTGTCTCAAAAAATAAGCTGGAGACTGATTGAAGAAGAAGACACCCAATGTGGACCTCTGCCCCCCACCCACCCACTCACAGATGTGTACACACGTGAACACAGACATGTACAAACACACAAAGAATAAAATCCAGTGAAAGTAACAGCTGGCACACTGATGTTTTTGAAGCCTGTCACCATATCGCTTGCCAAAAGGTTTATGGCATTTCGACTTTCCCTAAGGCACAAACCCTGTGGATGAGCAACCATGTTTATTTCTATATGTACAGATAAAGAGTAGTCCTGCTTTGCCGTTTTATTTAAATTGCTTTAAGGAAGTGGGTGGACCTTTTTCTCATAAGGGGACTATCATTTTTTAGAAACGAATTTATACTTTTTTTTGTATTCTTGAGACAGGGTCTCCCTTTAGTCTCAGCTGGCCTGGGAGCTCACTCTGTAGACCAGGCTGGCCTTGAACTCACAGAGATCCGCCTGCCGCTGCCTCCCAAGTGCTAGGATTAAAGGTGTGTGCCACCACACCCGGCCCACAAATTTATACTTTGTAAAGTATTCTGATGTTCTTTTCTGTGTGAAGATGGATCATGGCAGGTTTATCTCCCCAGCTGTCTCCTGGGCCATAAAGGCATTACCTGCTTGTCTTCTATCAGCTGTATCCTTTTCCCACCGTGTCTCAGGTTAATCCATTAGTGGGTTTTCTGTATCTTTTACTGCTTAGGCTCACTGTAATTGATGCCTCTGCTCAATCCATAGGATTTCTTCCTCTACACACTTCAAAGGCTAGAATTACTGAGCAGAGCAATTATTTTCCCTTTAAATGCACTTACTATGGGCCGAGGAGATGGCGCCATGGGGAAAGTGCTTGCGGCGCAAACATGAAGACCTGATCCTCAGCATCCACATAAAAACCAGACATGGCGGCATGAACCTGTAACCCTAGCACTGAAGGGTTGAGAAAGGTGGACCTCACTGGCCAACTGGTCTAGCTATCATTGAGGTCCAGGTCCTATGAGAGACCCTACTTCAAAAAATAAGGTGGAGAGCAAGAGAGAAAGACATCCAGACTCAACATCTGGCCTTCACATGAGTACACATGGGTGAGTGCCCTGCATACATGTATGTACGTACACACACACACACACACACACACACACACACACAACTGCTTATTATTTAAGATGGCCAGTATCCCTCCAAGCTGTAGATGGGAAGAAGTTCCTCCTTCACTTGAATTTCCCTGGTACTATCTCCAGTAAATTTCATTTGATTTTTTTTTTTCTGACATCTTCTAGTGCCAGGATCCTAGCGTTTGGAGGAATTTAATGTAGAAACACATGCCATGCTTAGTAAAGAGTCATTCAGAATGGGGAAAAACACCTAAATGTTGAGAGTCTAAAGATACAACTTTGAATAAGAGAAGACCTTGTTCTTATCAAAACGATAATAGGAGAAATAATATTGTCAAGCAGCCAAGCTAAATAGCTATCTGCAGACAAGCTACCTTCCCTCAGCACTTGGAATCATTGCCTCTTTCTTTGTTCAGCAGTCCAGAGATGGGATGACTCAATCCCATCTCTCATGCTGTAAGAACACCAGGAGCTCCCAGACTGCAGCTCAGTCCCTGTGGCCACAATGTTTGCAGGTGACTATGAGAGAGACAATTATAAATAGTTCTGTCTTTATACCTAGACAGAAGACTCCAGACTCAGAAGAGTTCTCCAGAACTCAGTTCTCCACTCCCAAAGATCAAATGTGTTAAAGTACCATGGGTACTGTCAAAAAAATAATCTCGGGGTCTGGAGAGATGGCTCAGGGGTAACCTTGCTGCATAAGCAGGAGAAATTGAGTTTGGATCCCCAGGAGGTTCAGCGAAGAGATCCCAACTTTAAAAAATGAGGCAGAGAACAATAGAGGGGGCATTGGATGTCCTCCTTGACTACACACACACACACACACACACACACACACACACACACACGTGCGTGCACGCGCCCCTCAGACTCAGGTTAGGAGAGATGGTGTTCAGCAGGCTTGCTGTTAGAGTGGAGAGGACCACAGCTCCAGGAAAAGGGACCACACCACACAGAGGACTCTGACCTGAGATCTACACAGATCTCTGAAGTTAGCACACAAGGTCTTCCTTTTAAGGAGAAATGTAGAGAAGGCATCTGAGTGTGGACAGTGGGAAGAGTCATGGAGGGGCCGAATGGTTGATTCTACAGTTGATGGCTGTCCCCGCCTCTGGAGCAATCCTGGGAGAAGCTTCCGTGTTCTGACATTACATGGGCCACAGTTGAGGGCCTTGAGGGAGGCAGGGAACTCCAGTTAAGTTTGATCAAGCTGAATCAAACCTACCATGCCCTACCATGCTTGTGGTCAGTCATCCATGCAGCACAGAATGGGAGCAGGAAGGTATGTCAGAGGTCAAAGTGGCACTAGAGGGCCTCATCAAGTCACACCGGAAAGGGGGTTCTTTGCAGTAGTCATTTCTCAGAGCATAAAATCAGTTCAATTTCTCGTTTCCCCATTTTCCAGGAGTACAAAGCTCATAGAAAGTCTAATATCACTTGGGGCTGGAGAGATGGCCTAGTGGTTAAGAGCGGTTAAGAGTGCCGACTGCTCTTGGAGAGGACCTGGGCTCAATCCCCATCACCCACATGGCGGCTGAAAACCGTCTTTAACTCCAGTTCCAGGGGAATCCCGACACCCTCTTTTGACCTCCACAGCATTGCACGACAAGGGTGCACAAACCTGCATGCAGACAGTACACGCATACACATATAAAATAAATAAAATTAAAAAAAAGAAAGTCCAACATCACCATGATTGGCATGTTGGATCTGACCTTTATGGACTATCAGGCCAATGTGGTCCATGGTAAGTGCCACTGTGGAAAGTCGCTACCCAACAATGCCACAGTTACTTGGGACCTTGTTAGAAATGTAGATTCAAGAGATGGTGCATCAGAGGCTGTGGATTCAGAGCCTGCACAAGGGGAATTCTCTAGATCTTTCATCTACGTATGGAAATTTGGGAAGTGTGGCTCTGGGCCAGCCAGAGAAGATGTCTGTAGGGAAAGCCCCCAAACTAATTCTCTTTTGCTCTAATTTAAATGTTTATGCATTTATTCATTTACCTATTAAAATCTATTTTGGGGCTGGTAAGATGGCTCAACAGGAAAGATGCTTGCTGCCAAGCCTGAAGACCTGAGTTCTATCTATCCCCAGAGCCCACATCATGGAAAGAGAGAGCTACTCTTGCCAGTTGTCCTCTGACCTCCCTGCTTGCCATAGTGTGCATGTACACACACACACACACACACACACACACACACACATACACATACACACACACATACACACACACATATACACTCAATACAGATCATAAAGGTTTTAATTAATGTTTCTCCCAAAAAATCTTTATATTAGCTATACACTATGCTGACTTTAAACATTAGGCACTTACTCTCTGGTTTTGGAAGACAGAAGTTTGGGAGTAGCATAGCTTAGTGGATCACAGTCAAGTTGTCATCATGGCTGACAGAGACCTAGACAAGGCTGGAGGGACTGCTTGCAAACTGGTCCCTCTCCACACTAACCCAGCTCTGTGGGCATTCTCCGTCACACTGTCCTCACAGCAGAACAACTGCCTCATCCTCAAAAACTTAATGCAGTGTAGGCATTAAGAGCCAGAGACAGCAAGCTCTCCATTCTGTCTCCTCGTCTTAGAAGATACAAAGAATTATGTCTAGCTCAGCCTATTCCTTAGAAGAAAACAATTTGGTCCAGCCCACCTTGGGGTGGTGGTGAGAATTTGGCTCCAGTGTTTGAAGGCCACACTATCAGTGCTGTTCCAGACACTGTGGTGTTCTACAGAGACACTGCCATAAAGTCAACAATATTCATTAGCCCAATTCATCCAGCATTTTGCCCCTTGTGCTGGGTAATTATTTTTACCTGTCAGCCTCCACCACTTACAGGAACATGAGTTCATGCTAACAAGATAGGAATTTGTAATCCACATGTTTTTGAAAGAAGTATATTTATTGGTGAAAGTAGACTGCTCAGTGGAGAAAAAATGCCTCAAGGGAATGACTGATCTGCTTGAGTCAAAATGAAGACAAGGAAGAGGCATTGCTTGGAGGCAGGAGGTGGCGGGAGGCCAGCACAACTCCCCAGGCATTCCAGTTTCCTATCCGGGGCTGTGATAAAACACTCTGACCAACAGCAGCTCACAGATCCCAGTCCATCACTGAGGGAAGTCAAGACTCATGGCAGGAAGTTGGAGGCAGGCCTGCCTGCTGTTCCATGCAGCATGACCTCCAGCCAAACAGCTCCCCTCATAGCCAAGAATCACATCAGAAACTGCGGCGAATACTCAGCTAGCTTTCTAACACAGCCAGGCCCATCTGCCTACGGATGGTACCAATCACAGAGGACTGGTCTCTCCTACATCAGTTAACAAGACAATTCCCCATGGGCATGTCCACAGACTAATAGAATATAGAAGATCCCTCGGTCAATCAAGACAATTCCCCACGGGCATGTCCACAGACTAATAGGATATAGAAAATCCCTCGGTCAAGGTTCTCCTCTCCAATGACCCTAGGCTGTGTCAAAGCTAAGATACCAGGCCTCTTTTTAAAGTTTGAGTGACTGAACCACAGCTCCAGTTCACAGAAAGAGTCTAGAACTCCAGCTCGGGGGAGGAGACCACAGCTCTGGCTCACAGAAGGAGACTACAGCTCCAGGCTCACACGAGGGGACCACAGCTTCAGGTTCACGGGAGGTTATCATAATTCCAATATTATAGGAAGGATTAAAATTTAATTATGTGGGTTCCTACTATTTTCCTATCTCTATTGCTCAGACCACATGATTACACTTGTGTTTAAGATAGACCTTTTGGCTTCTGTACAGCAAATAGAGTTAACAATTACTTGCTGGCTTGAATTTCTTACTAGAGAGACATCAATATCAGAGAATGCTACTTTTTGCTTTTGCTCAAAGAGACAGATATACCATGTGGATTTTTTTCATGATTAAGGTTCCAGCTTGCCTATTTTAGTGTCTACAGTTTTCACATTTTCCCATTTGGCCAGACTGACCTGAAGCAAACTGAGAAACACATGCAGTTACCTGGGGTGACTGGAGAGAAGCAGGAGGAAGTGAGTGCAGAAGAGTCCGCAGAGTAGGCTGGAGTGTCAGGAAGCTTCCCAGTATTCTGACAAATGCTAGAGAGAAAAGACAGTCAGAAATTTCTAAAGAAAAGCTTCCTTGGTTCATGGTTCCAGAGGTTTTGTCCGTGGATTGCTTTGAAGATGGGCGTGGAGGAACATCATGAAGAAGACCATGATGGAACAAAGCTGCTCACCTCACAGCAGCCAGGAAATGAAGAGAAAGCAAGGAAGAGGCTTCCGACAAGATGTAGTCCCCAAGAATTCGCTGCTTTCAGCTAGGTGCCATCTCAAAATTACTATGACCTCTTTCCCTGGTATCTGACTTCCGAATACAGCTGTCTTGAGGACTAAGCCTTTAACACATTCTAGGGAACATTCTAGATATAAACTATAACAGATGGCATGGACTGTGGTGTATTGGAGAAAGCCTACAGTCTTGATTCCACACATGGTGCTGGGAATCCAGTCCTTGATGTTGGACCTCTCCCATTGCTAGGCACCAAAAGGCTTTCTATTCTTTTTCTACTATTCCTCTACAACCTCCTGGATCTCTAAGGTGCAGGAGGGATTCCATTGATATGACCTGTACACAGTCCATAATTTCCGGATGGCTTTTTTTCTTGGTGAGTTAAGACATGATCAGAATAGTTTTTAGTGAATTTCAACTATTAATGCTAACTATTTTTATTAAAATGTTGAAAAAGTACCCATTGGAAACACCTCAGTTTTGAAGAAAATATTTGGCCAGCTTTGGAGGGGTGATGTTGATATAAAGCAGCACTGAGTCTGGGAGTGGTGGTGCACACCTTTAATCTCAGCATTCAAGAAGCATAAACAAACCTATCTCCTTGAGTTTGAGGCCAGCCTGATGTACTTAGTGAGTTTCAGGCTGGCCAGAGTTACACAGTAAGACTCTCTCAAAAACAAGAAAGCAAGCAAAAACTCAAATCAACACCACCCCCCACAAAAACAGAAACAACCAAAAAATAATGACAAAACCCAAACAAACAACCCCAGGTTCTTGAGAGGTAGCCAGCAGTTAAGAGTGCTTGCTTGCCAGGCATGGCCTTTAATCCCAGCACTGAAGAGGCAGAGGCAGGTGGATCTCTGTGAGATCAAGGCCAGCCTGGTATACATAGGAAGTTCTATGCCAGCTAGGGCTACAAGGAGACCCTGTCTCAACAAAACAAAACAAAACAAAAGCAAAACAAACAAACAACAAACAGAGTGCTTGCTTCTCTTCTTTCTGGAGGACCCAAGTTTGGTTCCATGAAACCTCATCAGGCAGCTTACAAATGCCTATATTTCCAGCTCCAGGGAATCCTAAGCCCTCTTCTGACTTCTGTGAGTACCTGCACACACACACACACACACACACACACACACACACACACACACACACAAATAAATAAAATAAACTACATCTCAAAGGAAATGAAGAAATAGCTTATTCTTGGTCAGATAGGAGTGACCTTGGCCCAGGATACAGATTTAGGGTATTCTAAGTGACATGGTGCTCTGGGGAAGAAAGCCCATGAGCTTTCATAGTCACAGAACACAGGACAAGTGCACATGAAGGCATTTCCAGTTGTGTCAGTGGGGACTTCGTGTAGGTGGCCCGCAGCAAGGCAGGAGCAGCTCTTCTGTGGGTCTCAGATGCTGTCTTGCAGTCGTCTTAACTTTAGGATTGCTCATGGTTAGAAGCCTGATAGGCTTAGTGATGCATTCTGCAAAGTTAGGTCAAATACAATAGCTGAGGTATTTGGCCATTAAAGGGCTTGAGATGGTCCAAGCTAATTCCATTTCTGGACACATAGTGTACAACTTTTCATAATCCTGACGCGTCCATTGGTCATGGTCAAGAGTCTTTAGGAACTTTAGTGCAGATGTGTCTTCTTTAGAGAACTTGAGTTTGCAGTGTGGGGTGTGACCTCACTCACTCAGGGGTCGTGCATATCCATAGTGCCGCCCAGGGCTGTCTGTGGAATCAGCACTGGTGAACTCCCAGTGTTTGAAGGTCATGGTGTTTTGCTGTTTCACAAGCACATTGGTATTTATTTATTTATTTATTTGATTCACAATATAAGAGCACAGTTGTTTTCAGATCACATTGACATTGCTCAGTTTGCCATACAATTAGGTAATTGGTGCTAACATCCACAGATGAGGGATACCATTTGTTGTTTGTTTTTCTGGGACTGTGTTACTTCACTTAGCATGATATCTTCTAGTTCCATCCATTTACCTGCAAAGTTCATGATGTCATCTTTCTTTGCCACTGCATAGAACTCCATTGTGTAGATGTACCACATTTTCTCTATTCACTCGTCAGTTGAAGGGCACTTGGGTTGGTTCCAGCATTTTGCTATTGTGAAGAGAGCTGCAATAAACTTGGCTGTGCATGTATCTCTGTGGTAAGATGAGTCTTGTGGGTATATACCCAGGAGTGGTATGACTGGGTCAGGTGGCAAGCTCACTTTGAGTCTTCTAAGGGTTCTCCACGCTGCTTTCCATAGTGGCTGTATGAGTTTACATTCCCACCAGCAGTGGATGAGTGTTCAGCTTTCCCCAAAACCTCTCCAGCACTTGGTATATCATTTGTTTTCTTGATCCTATCCAGGCTTATTGGAGTGAGATGATATCTTAAAGTGGTTTTAATTTGCGTTTCCTTAGCAACGTTGAACACTTTTTAAGATGTTTCTCAGCCATCTCTAATTCTCACTTGTGAAGTCTCTGTTCAGCTCTTTGCTCCATCTTTTGAGTGGGTCGTTTGTTTTATTCTTCTTTGTTTTTTGAGTAATTTTTATATTCTGGAAATCAATGCTTTGTCAGATGTTTCTGTGGTGAAGGTTTCCTCCCACTCTGTGGGATTTCTCTCCACTTCCTTGATTGTTTCTTTTGATGTACAGAAGCTTTTGAGGTCCCATTTGTCAATTGTTGACCTTAATTCTTGTGCAGCTGCCGTCTGATTTAGGAAGTCTTTTCCTACGCCTATGTCTCGTGGGCTGCTGCCAACTTTTTCTTTTATTGCCTTCAGAGTTTTATGTTTCATGTTGATGTCTTTGATCCATCTAGAGTTGACTTTTGTATAGGGCAAGAGGCAGGGGTTTAATTTCATCTACAATTGGTGATCCAGTTTTGCCAACACCACTTGCTGAAGATGTTCTTTCCTCCATTGTGTCTTCTTGGCCCCCTTGTCAAATATGAGGTGGCTAAAATTGCATGTGCTCAAGTTTGGATCTTCAGTTTTGTTCCATTAGTCAGCAGGTCCATTTTTGTGCCAGTACCAAGCTGTTTTTATTACTATAGCCCTGTAGTATAGTTTGAAGTCTGGTAAAGAGTATTGCTTTTTTTGCTCAGGGTTGCTTTGGCTCTTCGGGGTCTTTTGTTTTTCCAAATGAACTTAAGGACTTTTTTTTTCCAAGCCTGTGAAGAAACTCTTGGGGATTTTAATTGGGATTGCATTGAATCTGTACAAGAGTTTGGGTAGAATGGACATTTTTACTATATTAATTTTCCCAATCCATGAGCATGGGAGGTTTTTCCATCTTCTGATGTCTTCTTCAATTTCCTTCTTCAAGGGTTCAAAATTTTTGTTGTAGAGATCTTTGGTGTCTTTGGTTAGGTTTGTTCCTAAGTATTTTATTGTTTTTGAGGCTATTGTAAGTGGGAAGGTCTCCTTGAATTCCTTCTTCAGTTGCTTGTTGTTGGAGCACATTGTTTTAATGTCATAAACCTCCTGGCCAGGACCAAATGAAGGATCTGAAACAAAGGGTCAGCCTGACCTAGCTTGCTTACTAGTCTGGAAATCCATTTTGAGATTCTAAATGTGCAATGACCTTCCTCAAAGAACTTTTTTTGTACTTGGGGCTTTAAATATCTATATATTTTTTCCCCGAGACGACAGTAAATTTCGTCTCCTAAAAGCTTAAAGTTCTTTCATAGTGAAAAATAATCTTCCGATGTCATGCTGCCTACCTCCCCTATGCCTACTAATGTGCAAGACATCTAACCCATAATATGCCTATTCTGAGAACCCTGGGTAGAAGCCACATATAATTTAATGTTCTGGTCAGTGTTAGCAGCAGAGGACACACTGTTATTCTTTGGAGCATTGTAGGAATTCTATTTTTCCCCTTTTTTTTTTTTTTTTGCTAATATTAGCTTTTAGAATTGCAGCTTGGTTTTGCTTAGCCCCCTCTGGTTTCCTGGGTATGAAATATTGGGCAGCTACAAACTCAAAATTGATTATGTTCGGCATATAGAGACAGGATATTTCTGGTTTAAAAGTAAAAGCAAATTACTTTTAACTCAATAAGAAATAAAAAATACAGTTGAAATAAACAAGTAAGACTGTACAAACAGTCATTCAACAAAACTGGAGCAAACACACCAGCTTAGTCTAAATTCCTGGCAGGAAGGCAAAAGTAATACATGAACCTCTGTGTGTTCCTACCTGTTTGGTGAAGTCCCTCTCATGCCTCTTAATGGACACTCAGTGAAAGGTCTCAGGGGAACATGGGGGGCAGAGAGTCCTTAAGGGTGAGAGATTTACTAAAGAGCCACTTACACCATGGACAGACAGTAGCATGGTGGGGCTCTTAGGTCCACATGGCAGAGTGGGGGTCCCTTCTTAGAAGGTTTCAGAGGAAGGCGGAGGGACTATATCATGTGATTGATGAACAGTCCATAGAGCTCCCTTATAGTCAGGCTGTGTATGAATCGGCCACTTGGGTGGGGAGGGCCAGAGTCTAGAACAAAACTTACTTTAGCTCTTGAAACCAAATTACTGCACTTTGAGGAACTGCCGCAGCTCGACCAAAACAGAGGAACTTTACAGAACGGCATGGCCCAGCTAAGGCAGCCTCATCCCATAAATAGCTCCAATCTCTCTCTCTCTCCTCTCTTTTTTTTTGCATGAAACTTTTTTCTATGTGTATGAATGTACTATTTGCATGGAGGTCTGTGCACCTGTGTCATGCAATGCCGCGGAGTTCAGAAGAGGGCATCGGATTCCCGAAACTTTAATTGAAATTGTATGTATTTCATACAGAACATGTCACTCTAAATCTCCTTTATACTCTGTCCCCATTGTCACCCTGCCAGTGCCTGCCCACTGGATCTCACACATGCTGTCCTTTGTGTTAAGGCCTGTCATGTCAAATTAGGGTCCCCAGAGATTCCTCAGGGCAAGTTCACCCACTGAGGTCTGTCTAGAGCCCCTTGCCTTACAGTCAGCTCTTCCTCGCCCAGCAGTGATCGGCTGCTGGTATTTCTTCAGCTAGGATTGGGTTCTGCTGCCCATTTCCCCAGTTCCATGCTGGGTTTTTGTCCACTTGAGTCTGCATGGGCCTTGTGCATGCTGACACCATTGCTGTAGGTTACTATGAGCAGGGTCCCGGGAGCTTGTCGGACTCTATTTCCATATGGTCATGCACCTCCTCCCTGCCTCTTACAATCTTTCCACCACCACCCCTTCTGCAATGTTCCCTGAGCCCTGGGTGAGTGAAGCTGAATGTAGGAGTCCTGTCCAAGGACCCACACTCTGCAGACTCCTAATCTCCATGCTTGGCCACTTGTGACCTTTTGTGCTCCTAGCCCTCTGTTGCATGAGGAATCTTCGTTAATGAGAGTTGAGAAATTCATTAGTGTCCTCTGTACCCCTTACTCTCTGTTGCAGGAGCCTTAGGTGTAAAGGTTGTATTGTAGATACACTGCTTAGGCTTGGGCAATTCACAGACAATGTCTGTGTGGACCAGGTGTGTTACTCTGTAACAGTCTCCATTTGCTGCAGAAGCTCCTTTGATGGGTGGTGGCTGGGATCCTTGACTGTAAATGTAAGGATACATTTTTACACTTAGTAAGAAGTTACATTAGTCTAGGGATGTGACAGCCTTGAGGCCTTCTCTATGCTCTATGACCTCTCCATGTGTATTTGGTATGT
The DNA here is from genome assembly GCA_009823505.1 of Rhizomys pruinosus. Taxonomy (NCBI): domain Eukaryota; kingdom Metazoa; phylum Chordata; class Mammalia; order Rodentia; family Spalacidae; genus Rhizomys; species Rhizomys pruinosus. The sequence continues at coordinate 514,608 of VZQC01009282.1, read as the reverse complement.
TTACAGTACTACACATGACTTTCTCCCATTGAGTGAGCTTTAAGTTCAGTTAGGTAGCCGTTGATTACCTGCAAGATAAAAATGCCACTACTGGAGCTGGAGAAATGGCCTAGCAGTTAAGAGCGCTGGCTGCTCTTGCAGAGGACCCGGGTTCGATCCCCAGCACCCACGTGGCAGCTGAGAACCGTCTTGAACTCCAGTTCCAGGGGAATCTAACACCCTCTTCTGACCTCTGCAGCATTGCATGACATGGGTGCACAGACGTACATGCAGACAGTACACTCATACACATAAAAAATAAATAAACTTAAAAAAAATGCCAGTAGTACACCAACTGCACCATCATATGCTGTGCGGGTCATTAATGTGGTTACTTGGTCTTGAAGCTGGTGTTGGGCCATAGACTGAGGTTCTCCCTTATCAGCTTGTGTAGTGCTCCCCAAAGCTGAGAGCTGGCCTTCAGGGGACGCGGCTTCCACGTCAGTTCCCACTCCAGTGCTCCAAATCTGATCTCTGAAGTATGTCCTGTCTTCAACAATAGGGTCTGACCTTTAAGTTCTGGGAGGCAATCAAGGGCTGTGTTAATAGCCCATGTAATCTTGTGAGTCTCTTAGACTATTCTGGCCAACAACTCAGGGGAAGGGCTCTTCTGTCTGGCAAGGTTTCTTGTTATGTAGCTGTGAGCTATGCACACGGACTCATGTAGAGATACTGTATCTGCAACTTGTCATTAAGTTGTTACACTAATATGATTCTCTCTGTCTTTTTATACTAGCTTGGCATTATTCATCTCCTCTCTCTCTCCCTGTCTAGCCCTCCCTCTATGTCTTCCCCATTTAAAGTGTCTCCTATTTTCCCACTTCTCCCTTGATAACAGCAGTCTCCTATGGTCCCACTTCTCTTGAGAGCTTTCTTTCCTTTTATTCCCTAATTTCCTATGTAACTCTCTCCCCCTCCCATTTTAATACCTCCTTCTTATCCATGTCTTCCTTGGCAACACTTGTCTTCTTCTCTCTCAGGTCCCTTCTTTCCCTTTACCTCCCCAATTCCTTTCCATTTACCTGGAAGAATACTCCAATCTTATCACTAATTTTCTGCTCCAACCTGGAACAAACAACAGTCTCCCCCTTTCCCCTGTACCCCGTAATGGCTGTGATTCTCTCAGGAATTTAGATCCCCTCCCACACCTGCACCTCCTACTAACCCCTGCCCAATTTCTTGTACTCTATAATAAATTAATATAATAATTAGTAATTATATTAATTATATTAATATATTATGTATTAATATAGATTGATATTATATAAACATTATATTAATAATTATAACATGAGGCCTATAGAATCAAACTTGTGCCCCCAAATGCCCTTTGCCGTGAGTGCATTCACTCAAGTCTGGTTAATCTTTGTCTCACCCTTAAGAGAGACTGACTCTCCCCTTCACAACAGCCACATTGGCTGCCAATAATTCCTCAGGTAGGGTGGGGTTTCTTACCCACTTCCCCATGTCCACGCTGGGATTTTGTCTGGCTTGAGTTTACATAGGACTTGCGCATGCTCTCACTCCTGCTGTGAGTTCATATGAGTTACTAGCAGTCTGGAAAACTGTTTCCTTGTGAGCATCCACCTCCTTTGGCTCTTACAATCTTTCTGCCCCCTCTTTTTCAATGGCCCCGGTGTCTTGGGAGGCAGAGCTTTGATAGAGGTGTCCTGTTTAGGGACAAGCATTCGGAAGCCTCTTATTCTCTGCAAGTTGGCCAGTTGTAGATCCTGCTTTCTGAGGTCCAGTCAGTAAACACATTCAGCTTTGTAACTCACAGGATCTCTGTGCTACACCAGGCTGAATCCATTGCAGACCACATGGACATAAATGAGCATGGCTGTTCCAATAAAACTTGATTGACACAGGAAGTAGTGGCTGGGCCTGGTGCTATCGGCTGTACTTATTTGATAATGTCCTGGTGGGTTTGACTCAGAGCTTGCCGGAAGCAACCATGGAGAGAAGGAACCATGGAGTGAGAACCCAGAAATGTCTCATCTGTCACCTGCCACCTCCTCTTGTCCCACTGTGGTTTCCTGCTCTCTGTTGTCTGTGGCATGGTTGATGGGGATTCAGAACTGGAAGAAGACATTTGAGACAGCACCAGCAAGTCCTCATAGGGACACTGTGGCCCTGCAGGAACCCAGAGAACACAGGGCAGCAGGGCTTGTCACCAGGAGGCAGTCAGAAGCATGAGACAAAGGCCTTGCACCTTCCAAGATGCCGCTTGCCCATTTTATGCCAGGGTTGGTGCACTCAGAGTGAGGAGGTAGGTCACAGGGCGTCACTTGCTGCCTGGTCTGTCCTAATCTGTTCTGTCACTTTTCTGATGAGATCCCAACACATTCTAAATATTCTAGTGTTGCCCAAAACATTGTGTTGTTGTTGTGGTTGTTGTTGTTTAAGAACATGGTTCCTGTTTCTTTCCTTGACTAGGGTAGAAGTTTGGTTATTAGCAGACTTCAGCTTTGGCCTGGGGTGACCTATGTAGTCAAAGCTCAGCCTGTCCCGTAAACGTGCTCTTCCCCTTCCCCCCTCCTCTCCACCCAGACCTGCTTCACTTCAGCTAATTTCATCCAGTGGCCCAAGGACTGAGAATGAACAGACTCCCTCTCTGGAGATGCTTTCTTCAAATGTTTCTCTCCAGCATAAGAATGACGACTTCGGGGGTGATTCTCCTCTCCTGCCTCAGCTATCTCACATCCAGGTATCAGTGGCTGTCCCCACTACCCTGCTTCCAAGATGCCCTGTCCCCTGCTGCCCTGTCCCCTGCTGCCCTGTCCCCTGCTGCCCTGTCCCCCTGCTGCCCTGTCCCCTGCTGCCCTGTCCCCTGCTGCCCTGTCCCCCTGCCGCTCTGTCCCCACCTGCTCTGCCTCCCTGTTGATGCCCCACCACCCCTGGCAGCTCTGTTCTCCTCCATTAGCAGACATTCAGCACGCACCCTAGGCCACGTGCTCTACCAACTGGACATACAACGAAGACTCAGCTCCTGCCCTCAGGGGGCCTGGTGCAGAGAAGGAAGACATAAGGAAGCCACGGGACTGGGGAGATGACTCCCATGGGAAAGTGGTTGCCACACAGGCACAAGGACCTGAGTTTGATCCTCAACACTCATATTAAAAAAGGTCAGGCTTATGGGGCTGGAGAGATAGCCTAGTGGTTAAGAGCACTGACTGCTCTTGCAGAGGACCTGGTTTGATCCCCAGCACCCATATGGTGGCTTAGAACCGTCTGTAACTCCAATTCTAGGAGAACTCCAATTCCAGGGGAATCCGAGACCCTCCTCTGACCTCCGCGGCATTGTATGACACAGGTGCACAAACCTACATGTAGACAGTACATTCATACACATAAAAAAATAAATAAAATTGGGTCTGATCTGTCGCATGATGCTGGATCTAATCTGTCACATGATGCTGGATCTAATCTGTCGGTATACAATCTCTCCCCACATTTTGGCTTATTTTCTCCGAGCAGATGCTGGATACATAATTACAAAGTCAAATGAGCTTTGAGACAATAAACATTTTAGAGATGTTAGTGATTTGCCAGATAGCTTCCGACTGCTTTTCTTTTTTTGTGAGACAAGGTCATGCTATGTAGCCCAGGCTGGCCTCGAATTCTGAATACACTTGCCTTAGTCTCCTTAGTCCCAGGATTACAGATGTACACCATATAGCCAGGCTTCTCATTGCTTTCTTTCTTTTTTTTTTAAAAAAAGACCTCCAAGTCACCCCTGGTGGTGATTCATTCTTTTTTTTTTAATTTTTTTATTATTTATTTTCATATGTGTATGAATGTACTATCTGCATGCAGGTATGTGCACCTGTGTCGAGCAATGTTGTGGAGGTCAGAAGAGGGCGTCGGATTCCCCTGGAACTGGAGTTAAAGACGGTTCTCAGCCGCCATGTGGGTGCTGGGGATCGAACCCAGGTCCTCTGCAAGAGCAGTCGGTGCTCTTAACTGCTAGGCCATCTCTCCAGCCCCCAATTGCTTTCTAAAAAGTTTATATAAATTATGGTCATCTAACTCACAAAAACATAGTAACATCAATAATTGTATTTTGGGGGTGGAGAGATGACTCTGGCTAAAAGCCTTTGCTGCTCTTGCAGAGGACCCCAGTTCAGTTTCTAAGCACTTGCATGGGGGAGCTTACAGCCCCCTGTAACTCCAGCTCCAGGGAATCTGGTGCCCTCTTCTGGCCTCCACAGACCCTGCACACACAGACACAGACACTTTAAATAAATGAATATTTGTGTCTTTAAAAAACTGTCCAGTATAGTCAGTGAGACTATTTCCTTTTGTGCTTCCTTAATTAACTGTGATGTTGAACATTTTGTCCTGTTTATTGATCATTTTCATACCCTCTTTTGCCAAATGGCTGGCGGCCTCTGTGTTTGGGTCCATAGATGAGTTATTCAAAGGCAATAGAACACATCACATGGAAATTCCATATTATCTTGTGATATTAGAATAATGAGGAATCCACTTGAAAATTATGATTTCTTAGACAGATCAAGTTATGTCTTGGGTGATTGCTTGGGTGACGCCTCAGCAGCACTGGGTGACAAGACCAAGCACCTCAGGCATGTGTCTACATATTACCCCAAAGCAACCGAAGCTCTTTAACTTTTAAAAGTTAACTTTAAAGATGGTCAGGATGAATAAACTACATTCCAGCTCAAGTGGTTGCAAGTCTGCGTGCAGATTTGGTAACTGCATCATGAGATTTAGGGGAATCCGATGCCCCCTTATGACCTCCAAGGCATTGCACAACACAGATGCACAAACCTACATGCAGACAGTACATTCATATACATACAAAATTAAAAAAAATTAAAAAAAAACCAATTTGGAATTATTTTTCTGGGTGCATATCTGCTGAAAGCTGGCTACATTTTTGGTGTGTGTGTGTGTGTGTGTGTGTGTATGTGTGTGTGTGTGTGTTCACATGTGTGTATGTGTGTATGAGTGTATGAATGTGTGTGTGGTATATGTGTGGAGCATATGCGTGTTATATATACCTGTGTGTAGGCACATAGCATAGAGGCCAGAGGATATTGAGTGTCCTGCTTTGTGACTCTCTACCTTATTCCTTTGAGACAGGGTCTCACTCTGTATCCAGAGCTGGCCGTGAACTTAGGGAGTTCTTCCTATTTGGGCCTCTGGAGTACTGGACTTACATGTACGAGACACCACATTTAGTACAATTGTATTCTTATAAGCCTAGATTACTGCCACATTTTGAACCAAGCATAGATAATTACAAAGTTAGGTTTCTAGATACTTAGACTTTTACATTCAAGTTGCATAGATGGGTGTCAGCAAAATGGTTCAATGGGTAAAAGTGCTCACCACCAACCTCATGACCTGAGTTCAATCCTGGAAACTCACATGCTGGAAGGGGAGAACTTGCAAGTTGTCCTCTGCCCTCCACCTGTGTGCTGCTGCATGCACATGTGAGTGCGTGCGCTTGTGCACGCACACACACACACACACGCACAACGATATAAGATTACATGTATAAAATGTATAGATAGAACCATTTTCTTATTCTTCATTCCATAAAATAAAACAAGAGTGTGTGGCATGCGGCCGATCAGAACTCTGATCACTGTTTTCTTCTGTTGGTTTACGCTGTTTTGTACATGTTCGGATTCTTGCAGTGGCTCTTTGCAGAATTCCCAGTCCCAGTTCAGTTTTTCTCATTAGTGATTTTTAATGAAAAAAATATAAGGAAAGTATGAAAAGTCTAGATAAAAGCCACCACTGAGGGTGACAGCTCGAGACACCGTGGGAACGAATCTCACAAGACTGCAAATGAGCTGCAAAACCCGGGTGATCCTGAAGTCACTCTGTCTTCTCTCCATTTGCTTTGATACACACACACACACACACACACACACACACACACACACACCTCTCCATTTGCTTTGATACACACACACACACATATATACATATATATATGTATATATATATATATATATATAGAGAGAGAGAGAGAGAGAGAGAGAGAGAAAGAGAGAGAGAGAGAGAGAGAGAGAGAGAGAGAGAGAGAGAGAAGTGAGGTGATCTTATAGCTCAGGCTGGCCTTGAACTCCCAATCTTCTTGCCTTTAAGTCCTCAAGTGCTGGAATTAAAGATTTGGAGCTGGAGAAATGGTTCAGCAGCTAAGAGCACTGACTGCTCTTACAGAGGACCCAGGTTTGGTTCCCAGCACTCATACGGTAGTTCACACTCATTGTAACTCAAGCTCCAGGGGATCTGATGTCCTCTTCTGGCTTCCACAAGCATTGCACACGTGTGGTACACTTTCATACAAAACACTCATACATATAAAATAAATAAATAAAATTGAAGACTTAAAAAATTATGTGTATAAGTGTATTGCCTGCGTGTAAATGCACCCATGTCATCCAATGGCCTGGAGGTCAGAAGTGGGTGTTGGATCCCCTGGAACTGGAGTTTCTGATGGTTGTTAGCTGCCATGTGAGTGCTAGGAATTGAACTCAGGACCTCTGTAAGAGCAGCCAGTGCTCTTAACTGCTGGCCATCTCTCCAGCCCCAAATTAAAGATTTAAAAATTGTATGCACATAGGTACATATAAGTGCTGAGGAGGCCAGAAGACGGCGTCTGATCTCCTGGAGCTAGAGTTATAGGAAGTTGTGAGCTGTCAGGTTTGGTTGCTGGGAAGTAAACTTGGGTTTACTTCCAGAGCAGTACATGATCTTGATGTCCTGTACCTGGCCAGTGGAGATGTCTTGGTTCCAGTGTAGCCATCCCACACCATGTCTGAAGGTGAGGCTGGAGTTGTAATGGGAACAATACATATGAGTAGACAGAAGGTCATGACAAATATATAGGTTCTCTCCATGTGATGTGCCTTGCACCTATACATTTCTTATTGAAAGTATGCACACTTCACACACATACACACAGATATACATCAAAATGCTCAGGGCTATGATACTCTTTAATGGGAGGTGGGTGAGCTCCCTTAGCAGGTAAAGGTGCTTGCTGTGCATGCCTGACAACCTGAGTTCAATTCCTGCAACCCGTGTAAAGATGGAAAGAGAGAAATGACTCCACAAATTGTCCTCTGATCTCCATACATGAGTTGTGGCAGACATGTCACACACACACACACACACACACACACACACATAATGATAATAAATAAATAAATATAATGTTAAAAGAAACTCAACAGGACCCTCAAGCACTAGAGGATGCCACAGCCTGACCCAAGTCCCTGTGGGCATGCGTGAATGTTTCACTATGAAATCCATGATTCCGGACAGTACAGTTAATATGCACCCAACAAAGAAAGAAAAGTCTCTATCCACCACGAACAGCAGACACATTAGTCTTTGTGCTGGTTTTTGTTAACTTGCGGTAACTAGAGACATCTGGGAGGAGGGAACCTCAGTTGAGGAACTTCCTCCATCAGACTGGTCTGTAGCCAGGTCTGTGGGAGGGGCTTCTTGACTGCTAATTGATGTGGGAGGGGCCAGTCCATCCTGGGCATTGCCATCCATAGGCAGGCAGGCCTGGGCGGCCTGCGGGGGGCGGGGGGGCGGGCGCACAGGGCTGCATTCCTTTATGGGTTTTCTGCAGGTTCTGCCTCCAGGTTCCTGACTTGGGCTTTTTGCCTTGGCTTCCCTCAACAGTGGGAATTGTCAGTTGTACTGGGAGTTGTAAGGTGAAATAAACTCTCTCTTCCCCAAGTTGTTCTTGGTCGGTGTTTTGTCACAGTTGGAAAGCACAGTAGGACAATGTCAGTAAAATAAGACATCAGTGGCAGTATCCCAAGCAGCCTCTGTGAAGATGCTCCTTCATGGAACAGGTACTTCTCAAAAAAAAGCAATTACATTTTTAAAATAAAAACGTCAGTTCTTTGTCTTCTCAGGGGCAGTTTGTGTCTCTTCTGTGTAAACCTTCCGGCCTGGGGATGGCAGCTGCCCCTCAGGTCTGGCTCAGCTGCTATTTCTCCTAGTTCGTTCTCCACATTGCTTTCACAATAGACTTACTTAAAATAAACTCAGACTTTGATGTAAGCCTGCAGATGCTGGTTGCTACGGGACATGTGGTGAGCTCTCTAGCAGGCACAAGCCCTTCCTAGACAACCAAGGTCACTTGCCTTCTTGTGTGCACCCCCCTGCCCTTAACTCTGCCCTGACTGCTTTGGCTGAATGTTTTTATTTCTTTCTCCTCCCTCTCCTCCCCCTCTTCCTCCCCCTCCCTTTCTTCCTCTTCCTCCTCCTCTTTCTCTTCCTCCCCTCCCTCCTCCTCCTCCTCCTCCTCTTCCTCCTCTTCTTCCTCCTCCTTCTGGGTGCTGAGATGGAACCCAAGGCCCCTTGGATGCTAGGCAAGCATTCTGCCTCTGCCTTGCACCCCAAATCATTCTGACCTTCCTGTGTAACAAGTCAGGTCATTGAACGAGGACGAGTTACAGATCATATGGTTCATTCTCTTCTATGAGTTGTTTTTCCTTCAGGTTTTTGCCCTGTGGCCTGACATTTACTACATGAACCAGGCTGGCCTCGAAGCTCACCATCTCCTCCTGACCCAGCCTTCCAAGTGCTGGGATTACAGGGCTGGCTCTTCCCTGGACTTTTCCAGTGAGGGAAAGATCTAAGTCCTCAAGCTGGGCCACAGCTGCTGTCTGCATTCATTGACTTGTTTTCAGTAACATTGTTGAATGATTAACTGCTGGAATTCAGTAATGAAAGGATGATTATGAGATGACTGAACATTAAATATCCCAATTTAAGTGAGAAAAACATTTTTTAGAACTTCTGTCTAAATCTGAAGTATTATTTACTGTGGTGTCAGGATTATAACCGAGAATAATGGATTACAATTAGGAAAGGAAAATTGTTAGAGAAATACAAAAAGTCTCCAGACAATGAGACCCACCAGACTGTGAAATAGGCTTTCAGCAGCATGACGGAGCATGCTCCCCAGGACACTCTGTGTACAGGACAGCCGGCAAGAAAGGACTTTGCAGAGAGGAGTTCTGCATTGATGACCAGAGCAAGGGAGTGGGGGACAGGCTGGGGACCAGCTGTGGTTCAGAGAGGCTGTCAAGGAAGGAAGGAGGGCGACTAGGAGCCCTGGAGCTGGAGAGGCAGAGGGGCCCTGAAAGGAACAGCAGACAGTGCTGTTGTCAGGAGGGGTGGGGCATGCAGATGTGGCACTCACGGGCCATGGCACACACAGATATCTGCAGGTTGATAGGAAAGTCCACTTGGTGGCTGTGGTAAAGACCCCTGGGTGGAGAGAGCCTCCCTAAAGAGGAGATGAATAATCAGGAAGAGTTTAGTGGTGGGTTAACAGGGAAATGAGGTGAAGCATGATCCTGAGCTGAGAACACTCTCTATAAAATGCATATGGCTGCCACTGTCTCCTACCTCAGCAGGGGGGTCAGGCAAGGCAGGTGGAATTTCTTTCTCCAAGCCCAGCCTTGGCTTAGAATGACTATTCAACATTTGTAGAATGAAGGAAAGAACGACAGAACTGTATCAGCTAGCTTTCTGGTACTGTGACAAAGTACCTGAGGCAACAAGTTAAAGAAAGATTTATTTTAGCTTATGTTTCTAGAAATTGAAGTCTTGCTGGCTCCATTGTTTTGGGCCTGAGATGAAGCAAAAGATTATGGTGGTGGAAGAGTGCGGTGAGAGGAGTCTATTCACTGTAAGCATCCAGGGAGAGGAGAGGAGAGGAGAGGGGAGGGGAGGGGAGGGGAGGGGAGGGGAGGAGAGGGGAGGAGAGGAGAGGGGAGGAGAGGGGAGGGGAGGGGAGGAGAGGAGAGGAGAGGAGAGGAGAGGAGAGGAGAGAGAATATAATCTCCACAGGCACTGCCAAAGAACATACTCCCTTCAACCAGCCCTCACCTCCTATCTCCAACACCTTCCAATCAAATAGCCCATAAAATGAAACCCATCAGTGGATCAATCAGAGCCTCCTGAACTGGCCACTTACCCGAACCCCACAGCTGCCATCCATGCCCTTAGCGCTTAGAGGCTGGGGACATTTTAGGTCCCAGCCATAAGAACATGCGAAGCATAACTGAAGGATATTTTCTTTACAATAGGCTGCAGGATAAACGAGGAGAACAGCTTGTGTCAGGGTGCTCACAGCAAGTCCTTGGGAGCACAGTGCAGATCCTGGGCTTCCAAACATTTGGTCTAAATAAGAAATCTGTGTTCTGTTATGACTCTGAGTTCAGACATGCTCAGGTATACAATGTCACAAAACAAAACACTCAACGCCTGGGTTATTTATTTATCGTGTGTGTGTGTGTGTGTGTGTGTGTGTGTGTGTTTAGGCCAGATGTCTTCCTCAATTGCTCTCTCCACCTTACTTTTTTTGAGTCAGGGTCTCTAATTGAACCTGGAGCTCACTGGTTGGGGTAGACCAGCTGGCTAGTGAGCCCCAGGGTGCTTCCTGCATCCATCCATCCTTACTGGTGCTGGATTGTACACGTACCCCACCTCACCTGGGCTTGTTGTGGGTGCTAGGGATGTGAACTCAGGTCCCCACGCCTGCACAGTAAGCCCTTTACCAAGATAGCCATCTCCCCAGCTCCCAAATATTTGCCTGAAGTAGGATATGCTCTGAGTTACTTCTTGTATTTTATTTAATTCTTTCAAATGCTGGGTGGGATGTACTAAATCAATCCCATGGCCTGCTAATGCCAGTGTATCACAACCTACAGAGGGAAAACCATTGAGCTGGAGACTAGAACCCAATTACTGTATGTGATCACACCAGACACAGCAAGGTAGACATGTTCTTTATTGTTTGAGCACTTCATACATGTACACAATGCATTTTGATTATATCCACGCCCATTCACTTCCCTCTAATTCCTTCCCTGTCTTTCCCTCTTTCCCTCCCAACTTCATAGTTTTTTGTTTTGTTTTGTTTTTGTTTTTTTAGCCAAGGAGTCCTGTGTGTGCATAGGTGTGAGATGGCCATCTGGAGCCTGGGGCCCACCCCTTACAGAAAATGGAGTCTCCCCGAGAATCCGTTGAACAAACGCCATTGTTCAACTTTTCTTAAAGTGAAGAATGCATGAAGGCAGACCGATTGGTCAGTCCCTGGAGATGCAGTTGATCACAAAGCGAGAGGCAGATTCCTACATTTACTGGAGTGAGGATCTCCTTTTAGAATGTTGACACCCTTTAAAATTGTTCTCTCTTTTTTCCTCAGGTAAAAGTCTGTGGAGAAACTTGTAAGGACTCAGCCAAGTTCAGTAGAAGTCCTCCACGAGGCTCCTTAGAAAGCTGTTAGTACCCCCACAACTGTTTGTGTTTGCCATCTTTCCTTTTTGAAGAAGTGAGCTGTGAACTTAAACTGAACATGCTCAGAAACACGCATATCCCCACATGTCTATTTTGTGTGAACATGTTCCACATCCCCAGTGAAATGCCAGGCTTGCTAAGGTCCAGGAGAGCATCGCTTGGCATATAGCTCAGTGCTGCCCTTCCTTATTGCACAGAGTAGGGTCTTCCTCTGTTCTGTTGTCCTCTGCTTGTGCTTTGGTTTTGCATGAATCAAGAGAAGAATCCACTATGTTCAGTCATACTGGGACCCCGTGCAACCGAAAGCTGCCCACTGCAACCTCGGGACTTCATTGTGTTTCTATGTCCTTCAAAGCGCAGAATGCAGAGCTTAAGACTTTCACTAAGGTTGCTGGGTGTGGGGCTCAGCACTCACCTAGAGGATTGTTCTGTGACTCAAATAAATGCAGATATTGCAGAGCGCTCAAAAGAAGCTGGCTGTTGTTATTTGGATGGAAAATACACCACAGGCCTTCCAATCTAGGGCAAGCTGCGCCGAATTTGGGGGTTGAGTGTTAATCCTATCAAGCTTTTCATCTTCTAATTCTTTTCCTCCATGACACAAGGTCTTGTTTTCACAATTCCTTCCAGACCAAATCTCTCAGATAAAAATGTTTATAAAGCGCTGCAGTTTCTGTTTCCCACCAGCAGACACAGAAAACCATTTGCTGTCTTCCCTTCCTGGCAGGCTGTTGATCTAATTCTCTGCTCCTTTCTTAATAGGTTTAGGATGAACCTCTCTGGTATTCCTTCCTCTCTTGGCACACTGGTAAAAGGCCTTCTTACTTCCCTTGATCCTAGGACTGACAAAAATATATCCTTTTCTTTTCTTGTCCTTAATTGCTGTGGTTAATATGCACAGGGGTTCTTTATCTACTTCCTTCCTGGTGGTTTAAAAATCCCACCTTTATTCACACCTCATTTGTCTGACAGCATCCTCCTGCGGGAGGGATTGGCTGGTCTCTGGGAAGTTCTTTTCCAATCTAGGCTTCCCCTCTGGGTCTTAATTACAAGTTTCTGAAAAGTCTTCAGCTCTCTGGCAGACTGTTCAGTGGATTTCAATGCACAGGTCTTCTAGGACAAAATCCACTGAGTTCTATTGTATTTTACTTTTGTGTGTATATGTTCACATGGGTGTGTGTACGTGTACATGTGTCTGTATGTGGAGGCCAGGTATCAACCTTGGGTATCATTCCTTAGGTACATTCTACCTTGTTTTTTGAGACAAGTTTTCTCACTGGATCCTGCAGCCCTCCAAGTAGACTAGCCTGGCTGGCCAGGGGAGTCCCAGGGACCCTCCTCCTCCTCTACTCTCTACTGCAGGGATTCCAAGTGTGTGTCATCTTGCCTGGATTTTTATGTAGGTTCGGGGCATTTAAGTCCTCATGTTTGTACAGCAAGCACTTCATAGCCTGAGCTGTCTCCCTAGCCCTGTGTTTTTATTTATTTTATTTTAGTTAAGTTCAGTTTTTTTGAGTCAGGGCCTCCTTGTAGTACCAGCTGACCTGGAACTCTATGTAGGTCAGGTTGGCCTCAGTCACACAGAGACTGCCTTCCAACTGCTGGGATTAAAGGCATGGACCACCATGCTCAGCCTCTGTGTTTTTATTTTTTTAATAAAAAATGAAAAAGAAGGAAATGATCTTTGTAAGTCTTAGGGAGCAGTGATGGTTGCCCTATGGCCTTAGTGTAGAGTTAGTTGCCCTTTGCAGAAAAAGTGGTGTCTTTAGAGGGGCATGGAGCTGTGGAAGAGCTCAGAGATGACCACTGGTTTTTAGACCTGAGATGCCATTTTCCATCTTTGTGACTTTGGGTGGGTATCTTAGTCAGTCTGAGCCTCAGTTTCTCTACCTGTAAAGTAAATCTAGCACATTAACTTCAACAGAATAATAGTTACAGATGCGGATTTGAGTTTGGGGGAGATGCTGGAGTCTTTAGGTACTTGAGCCTCTTTATAATGAATTATAGGGAGACACAGCGAGAGTTACGGGAAAGGAGATACTTTATTCAGGGAGAGGTACAGAGAGGCACACAAAGGGGTGATGGGAAGACTGCAGGGATATTAACAGGGTACTCACCTGTCCTGAGTGTGCATAGCCCAGGCTGTTCTGAGCATGCTCCTTTGGGAGAATGAAGCTCAGATAGACCATGGGCTGCCAGTCTTCCCTGGGACGTTGATCTCTGGAGTCTCCTCTGCTTTCTCGTGTCCTGCTTCAGCAGGTCTGACGAGATGATGTAGATCAAGTGACCAGCAGAGTGGTTCTGAGACAATCATGCATTGTAATCACCTAGACATTGATAGACATGTCCGGGTAGGATGAGGGTCTCCGTGTTAGAACTCAGGCCTCTGCCTTCAGGTCAGATCACACATCCTGAATCAGGCCAGGCCTTCCTGAAGCTCTCTTTGTTACAAAGCAGTCTGCACCGTGACTGAATGCTCCCAGTTGACTGAACACTCCCAGTTTTTGATACCTGGCTCCTCTGCACTCCTTGTCATATTTGCTATGCTGAACTAAGTCATATGAAACTTCCCACCTCCCGTGTAAGGTTATAGAATTCAGAGTCGTCCTTTGTGCTGGGGATTTTGCGATTCCACGGAGGATTTGATCTGCAGGTGAAGTCTGCTCTCCGAGGCTCCTCTGGCTTCCCTCCACCATTCCTCCTATTATGGCATTTCTCACCCTTGTTCTCCTCTCACTCTTAATGAAGATCCTCCCCAGGCTTCAGACAGAAGCCTCCCTTTCCACTGGGGATCCGCCATGTTTGTATATCTCCATTGTGGGAATGACTTACAGTATGGACACACTCTGGAAAAATGACTTTTATCTAACCATGCAATATAAAGTTTATCTTATAGCTTCTTTATGATGTAAAAAAGCTGACTGAGTGAGCCCTGGGCTCCTCTTGTGACCTGCCACATGACCTTAATCCCTCAGGACTCTTCCTTGTCCTCCACCCAAGGTCCAGTATGAGTGTGTGTGTGTGTGTGTGTGTGTGTGTGTGTGTGTGTGTGTGTGTCTGGGGATCAGAAAGGGCAGGATTCTCTGATAGGCACCTGACTTTTACTTCCCCACTTCATGTTGGATATACTGTTTAGATAAAGAACGAGGAAAGCCCTTCGGGAACACAGTTCTGAGAAAAATCTGAAGGAACAGATCCTCAGCAGTTCAGTTTGGCTCTTGGCCTTAAAACGGATGCTAAGAGTCAGGCTGTCTTTTAAAAACATTGCCACATGTAGTACAATGCAACACTCTATGTGTTGTACTGTTTCTGCCTAATGCTCGCTCTCTCTCTCTCTCTCTCTCTCTCTCTCTCTCTCTCTCTCCCCTTGAGGCCCAGTTATGGCCTGGAGGCTCTTTCTTTACAATAGACCTCATTCCTGAGGGAACTTTATGTATCAGCTTTCCCTTGCAAACTGACCACTATGGCTTTTTTGTCATATTATTATTATTATTATTATTATTATTGGTCTTTTTGAGACAGGGTCTCCCTGTAGCCCCAGCTGTCCTGGAACTCACTATGTAGAGCAGACTGGCCTTGAACTCACAGAGATCTGCCTGCCTCTGCCTCCTGAGTGCTGGGATTACAGGTGTGCACCACCACGCCTGGCTTATTATTATTATTTTTATATTATGTGTATGAGTGTATTGCCTGGATGTATGTAAGGGCACCCATGTTGTGAAATTCCTGCAGAGGCCAGAAGAGGGCACCAGATTCCTTGGAACTGCCATTATGGACAGTTGTTAGCCGCCCTGTGTGCTGGAAATCGAACCCATGTCTTTTGCAATAGCATCCAGTGCTCTTAACTTCAAGTCCTCTCTCTAGCCCCTTTATCATTTTTTAATACTCTGTGTTTCACCAAGATTCCCATGTAGTCTGACAGACACCAAGGTTTGAGAAACACTCTTCTGGCATCTTGTAGATGTCAAATAAATCTTGGCTCCAACTCTGTTTACAAGCAGAGGAGCAAGAAAATAATTTTGAGCAATCTAAAAGAAACTTGTTTTGACTTAACCTTGAGTTTCAAAGGCCAGAGAACTGGAGGAAAAGAGAGTATGTCAAACACACATCTGTTCTGTCTCCCCAGAGATAACCCTGGCTGGACCTTTCAGCCTGAGGCTGCAATTGCAGACTGGCAATCATTATCTTTTATATATCAATAGGAAAGCATTCTCTAAAAGTATCTAGTGTGATGTGCTTTTAAATTAAAAGGTAAAAATTATTTTAACTTTTAAAACATTTTATTTTTATTTTTATTTTATGAGTTTCAGTGTTTTGTGTCTATGTAAGTATACTCATACAAGCAGTGCCCACAGAGACCAAAAAGAGGGTACTGAATCCTATAACTAGAGTTTCAGATGGTTGTTAGCTGTCATGTGGGTGCTGGGAATCGAACCTGGGTCCTCTGTAAGAGCAGCCATTGCTCTTAACTGTTGCATCATCTCTTTGGCCCCTTCTCTTAACTCTTTAGAATTTATATTTTCTTTTTTTATATTTTATACTTTTTAACCACATTATAGCTCATATTTAATATTTTCAGGACACAGCCTGCATTTTCCATTATCATTATTTTATATATTTTTATGTGTATGAGTATTTTGCTTACATGTATGTGAGTGTGCTACATACATACATTGCCTGCAGAGGCCAGAAGAAGTCATTAGATTCCTGGAATTGGAGTTATTGGAAAGTTGTTAGCCTCCATGTGGGTGCTGGGAGCCAAACCTAGATCCTCTTTGAGGGCAGCCAGTTCTCTTAACCTCTGAGCCAGCCCTTCAACCCTTCCCCATTATTTCTGAACACAGGAAATTACCCTACATTATTGCATCTTTGATATTTGCTTATCTCTTTATTCACTTTTATCAGGCCTCACCTCAAAAGGACACTTAGTGAGGTGTGGATGGACATCGGTGTCCCCTAAGGACAGAGAAGACTAGACAGACACCCTAAGCTACAAACATGCAAGAATTAGACAACCTGGGTAGAAGGTTTTGTCATGTCTGGTCAGTCAGAGAGCTGGAGCTACAGAGGAATCAGTTGCCTGAAGCCCCACGGAACTGGAGCCACGCCCAGGAGCACTCCTAAGCCCAGCTTGCTTGTGAGAGAGGAAGGAAAGTTACCATGAAAGTAGCTAAAGAGAGTTCAGTCAGGTTTCTCATAGATTCCCAAACGTGTTAGCTCAGGGCAGCTGCAGGAGTCTGGACATAGAGATGCTGTCCTGACGCAACCACAGCTTCTCCATCGACCTGCTGCACACTACAGGGAAGCGCCAGCACATGGTGAAGAGCAGAGGGTACCTCCTCCTCCTCCGTGTGCAAACTCAGAGGACAGGACAGCCCCACCGCAGGGAAGGCAGGAAGTGCCTCCAGTCCCAGGTCCTTCTTCCCCATGTCTTCTATGACACAGCAGACATGGGCTACTCAGAGCAGAACACCGAAGCTCCTGTCCTCAGTTCAGAGGCAAAGACTCCTCCCAGCTGGGACAAAGAAAAAGGACAATATCTACAGTCCAGGGAAGGGGAACTTTATCTCGGGTTCATGTCAACAGACATCTCTTCCCACCGGTGCCTGGACTGTCACACAGCATGTGCCTCAAACCACAGGAGAACGTGGCTGCCTCAGAGAGTTTTGGTGACATCTCAGATTTCTATCATGAACCCCAGTGACATGGAGTCTACCCTAAGGCTAACAATGAGCCAGGACCACAGGGAAGTTCACCTGACAGCCTAGCCAATGTTAAGAAACAGGTCAGGACAATCCACTCCTGGGAAGGACTGGGCACATGGGAAAATCTGATAAGGATAGCCCAGGCTCAAGCCCTAGCCTAAGCTTACACTACCGCTATAGAATAGTATCTGTGGTACATTAGCATAAACTAGCACTAAATTCCAAGTCCAATCATCACCCGGCAGGGTTGTCTGGTACCCACTGTAAAGCCAGCAGAAAGTCAGGTGCCTCATTCTAGACACAAATACTGTTTATCTCAGCCTTGGGTACAGATTATGTTTGGATTTCAATGAAAAGTTACAAGACACACACACACACACACACACACACACACACACACACGCACACCTCAAAGAAAAAGGAAAACAAGCTATTATCAAGAGGCAAGTCAATTAGCAAAGCAGGACAGAAATGAATGTGCTACTAAAACCACCAGAGAGAATTAAAATATCAATAATGATGTGGCGAAGGATAGGGCAACAGCATGCAGAAGGAGCTGGGGAGTTCGGCAAACAGTAGAAATGGTAGAAAGGCACAGAAGTAAAAGCAGTAATGCACACGATGAATGCCTTCAGTCAGCTCAGCAGTTAAGCCACTGTAGATGAGATGATGATCAGGTTGTTTAGAGGGAGGCCAACAGACAGCACCAACGGAAGGAAAAGAAGAGCTAGAAAAACAAAAGCAGAATACACAAGCACTGTCCAGTTCTATTGAGCCATCCAGCATTTAGGTGCTTGGAATCCCATAAAGAGGGGAGGGAAAAGATGTATTGAAGTGATAAAGGTTGGATATAAAAATACAAATCTGGGGGCTGGAGAGATAGCCTAGCGGTTAAGAGCGCCGACCGCTCTTACAGAGGACGCCGGTTCGATCCCCAGCACCCACATGGCGGCTAAGAACCGTCTGAAACTCCAATTCCAGGAGAACTCCAGTTCCAGGGGAATCCGATACCCTCTTCTGACCTCCGCGGCGTTGCACGACACGGGTGCACAAACTTGCATGCAGACAGTACATTCATACACATACAGAAATAAATAAAATTAATAAAAAAAATTTAAAAAAAAAAATACAAATCTGAAATCCTTACAGAGGGGCTGGAGCAATGGCTGAGCAGTTAAGAACACTTGCTGCTTTGGCAGAGGACTTGAATTTTGTTCCCCAAACTCACATCAGGTGGCTCACAGCTACCTGTAATCCCAGAGTCAGGGGATCTGACATCTTCTGCCCTCTGCAAACATCTGCACTCACAAAGCAAATACCCTCCCCACATACACATAATTCAATTAAAAATAAAATGAAACCTGGGAAAATAACCTTATAGAAAAGCAAGCACTATAAATAAACCATGCACTAGGCTAGAAAGATGGCTCAGTAGTTAAGAGCACTGGCTGCTCTTGAAAAGGATCTGGGTTCAGTTCCCAGCACCTACATGGCAGCTAACAACCACCCTTAACTCCAAATCCAAGGTATCCAACACCCACTTCTGGCCCCCAAGACATTGTACATAGGTGGTACACATATATTCAGGCAAAACACTCATACACATAAAATACAAAAAGAAAAACACACACACTTGAACATGTCATATTCATAGTGTTGAGAATAAAACATAAAGAAAAATTCTTGAAGGCAGCCAGAGAAAAATGAAAACATCATACACAAAGAGAGGAAAAGATGGTAATCACAGCAAATGTCTTGTGGGGAGTTTTGCACCACAGATGATGTGGAGTGGGATTTTTAAAGACCTGAAAGGAAAACATGTCAACACAGAAGTGTGTGTGCTGGTAAAAGCACACAGTAATAAAGACGCTTTTAGAAAAGAAACTGGAAGGAATTCATTAACATCACACCTGCTCTGCGAGAACTATTAGAGACAGGTCATCAAGATGGAGGACAGACAGAGCCAGGCAGGAACTGAAATCTGCAGAGCTGGTGTGATGAGAAGGACAACACAAAACCTATCTTTTCCCATTTTAATCTCCCTATAAGAGAAATGAATGCTTAAAAGAAATTGTGGTGACAGAGTCTTTTATTTAAGACTTAATGTGTAAGTATGTGTGTCTGTGCACATGAAAGCAGGCGCCCTCAGAAGCTAGAAGGAGGTATCAGGCCCCCTGGAGCTGGAGTGACAGGTACTTGTGAGCTGCCATATGGGTGGTGGAAAAAGGACTCAGGCCACCTGGAAGAGTAGCCATCCCTCCGGCCCTTGTAGTAACATAGTCTTAGCTCAGAAGACATATAGGAGAAGCATTGACCCAAGCACTGAGAGGAGTTGAAGCCACATGACTGTAGTTTTGGGTTGTGTTTCCTTAGTGATTATTGATGCTGAGCATCTTCTCATGTGCCTACTGACTACTGAAGTAGCTTTGCTGAAAAAAAAATGCCTTTGCAACATTTTTTGCCCATTTTTCATTGAGTTGTTTATTCTTGTCAACTGTAAGTTTATTTCCAAACACCATTTGAAAATATTTTCCCATATTCAGTCAGTGGCCACTCACTTGGTTGGTGACATTCTTTTTTTAAAAAATATATTTTATTTATTATTTTATTTATTTATTTATTTATTTATTTATTTTATGTGTATGAATGTACTGTCTGCATGTAGGTCTGTTCACCCATGTCGTGCAATGCTATAGAGGTCAGACAAGGGCATCGGATTCCCCTGGAACTGGAGTCAAAGATGGTTCTCAGCTGCCATGTGGGTGCTGGGGATCGAACCCAGGTCCTCTGCAAGAGCAGTCGGCGCTCTTAACCACTAGGCCATCTCTCCAGCCCCTACTATTTTTATTTTATGTGTGTGAGTGTGTTGCTTGCATGTAGGTAGGTGCATCCATGTCCTGCAATACCAGTAGATGGTATCGGATACCTTGGAAACTGGAGTTATAGGCAGTTGTTAGCCACCATGTGAGTGCTAGGAATCGAACCTGGGTCCTCTGCAAGAGCAGCAGTGCCATAATCTCTGAGCTATCTTTCCAGACCCTTGTTGATAACATTCTTTAAAACACAAAGTTCTGATTTTGGAAGTAAAATTTATTTATTGTTTTCTTTAATAAGATCTACATTTGATGGCAAATGATTAGCCCAATCAATGACACAAAAGTTTGATTTGTTTATTATTTATTTTTATTTACATGTGTGCCTGCCTATGTTTATGTGCATCACCTGTGTGTAGGTGTCTATGAAGGCCAGGAGGGGTCATTAGATACCCTGGAATTGTAGTTGCAGGCAGTTAGTTTTAAGCTGCCTACATGGGTGCTGGGCACTGCACCTGGGTCCTCCACAAGGGCAGTAAGTGCTCGTAGCTACTGAGCCATCTTTACGGCCCCAACACAAAGATTCAATCTTTTCTCAGTGCTTTCTCAGTATGTTAGGGTGAGATATAAGTTAGACAAATACTCCCTTGGTGATTAATATACTGTTACCTGTCATACTTTCCCTGGGAAGAAAAAACTCACACATATCTACTCAACCCAGATAGAGATCAGATAAAGATCAAAATAATGATTCTACCAAAGTCCAGTTTGGTGAACCAATGAGTTTATTGGGGTGTTTATAGGAGTGTGGGTGAGGGGTGACCTACAGGAGTGTGTGAGAGTGGCTTACAGGTGTGTGTGTGAGGGTGACTTACAGGAGCGTGTGTGAGGGTGACTTACAGGAGTGTATGTGAGGGTGACTTACAGGAGTGTGGGTGAGGGTGACTTACAGGAGTGTGGGTGAGGGTGACTTACAGGAGTGTGTGTGAGGGTGACTTACAGGAGTGTGTGTGAGGGTGACTTACAGGAGTGTGTGTGAGGGTGACTTACAGGAGTGTGGGTGAGGGTGACTTACAGGACTGTGTGTGAGGCTGACTTACAGGACTGTGTGAGGGTGACTTACAGGAGTGTGTGTGAGGCTGACTTACAGGAGTGTGCTTGGTGACTTACATAGTCAGTGAGGACACATGCAGCTCCCTTACTGAACTTCCCATCCCAGTCGCTCATCACAATTGCTGGAACCCGCAGCTCTCTGCAATCGTGTAGGCAGCTCAACACATGCAGAAGTCCCTCTCAGCAGCTAGGCCTGTCAGTCTCTTCCTCTGCAGTCATTTACTGATTCTATAACCTAGGAAGAAGCTGTAGTGAATCTTGCAAGTTTCAGCATTCCCAGACATGTGAAGTTGGTTTATTTCCAGTCTCAAAGCTTTCCCTGTCTTGGAGGGGATGTTTTAGTTGGGAAGAAATTGCTCAACACCTGCAGAAGAAACAGGTGTCCCAAAGAAAACACGGATGCAAGGGGAGGGCTGAGGTGCCACGCTTCATCCTCACAATGTGGGGTCAGTGATTTCTTTTTGTTGTTGTTGTTTTCTTTTCTTTTCTTTTTTTTCTTTTCTTTGGGGTCAGTGATTTCTATCAAAACAAGCCTGTGTCATTTGCAGGAGTTCTCCACTAATTGTGTTCTCCACTAAGTGTGATGTCAGCTGGGTGTTCGCATGTGGGGTGTTCACATGCCAGGGAAAATTGTACTCACAACCATCTATATGCTGCTGGATCTGGCTCACCTGTCATTTGTGGCTCATTTTTATGTCATAGAAGAGCTGAGCCTACAGTTTTCTAGTGGTGGCTTTGTTTGTTTGTCATTGGTGTATTCCTGGGCTCCCAGAATGACTTGAGAAGTGTTCTCTCATTATGGAAATTTTGCGAGCATTTGTGGAGGCTTGGCATTTCTTCTTTTGGTTAGAATTTACCAGAGGACATCTGGGATTAGTCTTTCCTACATTGTAATATTCTATTTTAAAAAAATATTTTTGTTTTATAATTCTATAATGTTACTTGTTCTAGCTGTATTTAAAATTTAGATCTCTTCTTTTCTTCCTCCTCTTCCTCCTCCTCCTCTTCCTCTTCTTTCTCCTCCTGTTCTTTTCTTCCTCCTCTTCCTCTTCTTCCTCCTCTTCTTCCTCCTTTTTCTTCTTCAGATAGGTCTCATCGTGTAGCTTAGGCTGATCTGGAGCTCCCTATGTAGCCCATGCTGGACTCAAATTCATTATCCTTTTGTCCCTGCCTCTGGAGCCTGGGGATTGCAGACGGGCCCCTCCACACCCAATTTCCATTTCTTCTTGAATTCGAAACCGCAGCTCCCCTCCACTGTTGTCCAGCTGGTTTAGCAGGCATATTCCACGGAGCGTCTGTGGGTTTCCAAGTCTACATGAAGTGGGGAGTGGGTTCTGAGAAGAGGGCAGACATGCCACCACAAAACTCACTGTTTTTAAGATTATTTTTTTAAAGATTACTTTACGTGTATACATTTGTCTGCATGTGTGTTTGTGCACCAATCCATGCAGGTGCTCGTGGAGGCTACCACATCTCCTGGAACTGCAGTTACAGATGACTATGAGCCACCATGTGGGAGGTGGGAACTGAGCCTAGGTCCTCTGCAAGGGTATCCAGTGCTCTTA
Organism: Rhizomys pruinosus; assembly: GCA_009823505.1. Lineage (NCBI taxonomy): Eukaryota > Metazoa > Chordata > Mammalia > Rodentia > Spalacidae > Rhizomys > Rhizomys pruinosus. Next base: position 492,060 of record VZQC01009282.1, on the reverse strand, counting down.
ACTCTTTTTTTTTTTAATACTTTTTTAAAAATTTTATTTATTTTTGTATGTGTATGAGTGTACTGTCTGCATGTAGGTCTGTGCTCCCGTGTCCCGCAGAGGTCAGAAGAGGGTCTCAGATTCCCCTGGAACTGGAGTTCTCCTGGAATTGGAGTTACAGATGGTTTTCATCCGCCATGTGGGTGCTGGGGATCAAACCCGGGTCCTCTGCAAGAGCAGTCTGTGCTCTTAACCACTAAGCCATCTCTCCAGTCCCCAGTGCTCTTAACTCTTGAGCCATCTCTCCAGCCCCAACTATTTGTAAAGTTAGCCATTTCTCGTCAACAAATACTGTTTAGACCATTGCAAGCTTCTGATTCATTGCTAGACTTCTGAAAAAAAATTGATATTCCCCCCCCACCCATAAATCTTGCTACTTATGCAGGTTTTTAGATGTTCCAACTCTATTCCCCAGGCCTATTTACATTACTCTCAAAGATCTGCTTTTTTGTGTCACTGTGTTGGTGGTAGTGGCAGTGACAGGAGGGGGACATAGCTCCATGCTGCTGGTAGAGACCTCAACGTAGGTGGCGCAGATTCATGACTATACTGCAGAAAAGAATTTCAGGATGAGCCAGGATGAGGCAGAATTAAATTTATTAAGAAGAAATTTTAACATAGGTTTAAGAACAGGGGTTAACGGAAAGAGGTGCTTAGGGGAAGGATAGCACATACTCAAGTGTGGGTGGAGGCTTCTTAAGAATCATGATGTTCAAAGGAATTCTAAGAGACCCTCTCTGTTTTCTGTGTTTGGGTACATGAGGTTATAGGGGGGTGTCTGGGATGCACTGGATAGGGCACAGGCTGATAAGGTGTAGAGAATCAAAGCCATGAAGATTTTTTTTTACTTTTTTTTTTAGTTAGCATTATTTTATTGAAATGTTTTACTAAACATGACAGGGCCTTAAAATTCTCTATTCTCTAAAGCCAGAGCAAGCACTGCAAACAAATTCTTGACATCGTATCTAACAAAGGAAAAGTTACCATATGAACATCTATCAGTTGGAAGCTAAGCAACTTGGTATATTCATATTTTCCTGGTTCCCCCTTTCAGTTAGATATATTCCTAATATACCCTTATTTAGTAGAGGTGGACAGGACTGATGAATTTGGTAATTTAATTTATGTGATTTTTTTTTCACCAAAAGTAGTAAGGAATGAGAAAGTTCTGCGTTAAGACTGATCACGAGGCAATGCTCATTCCTTCTGTTGAACCAAAACCAGCAAATATTTGAAGTCTGCATTTCTATTTTGTAAGGCTCAGTCCAGTGTAATTGGTTTGTGAATGTATTCAAAGATAATTTAAAATACAACCATGGGGTCAAATAGGAACAGAAACTATCAGCTCCTAATTTCAGAGGATAGCCATGCAGATTCTTACTTTTTCCCCAAAGATCTTTATCCTAGCACTTGGAAAGCAGAGGCAGTTGGATCTCTGTCAGCTCAAGGGCCTGGTCTACATTGAGAGTTCCAGGCCAGCTTGGGGCTACAGGGAGACCCTGTCTTAAAAACACAAACAAACAAAACCCCCAAAACAAAACAAACAAAGAACAACAAAAAACCCCAAACAACAAAAAAAAACCTAAAAACAAAATAATAAAACAAAAGACTCCCCCAAAACCCCATAGTTGCTGTACATATTCTTAAACCTTAAATATCTTAGATAAAATGATTACCTTTAAACCAACAGGCTTTAGTCAGGCCAGCACACCAAAATTTCCACATGTGGCGTGCAGAAGTATTTCTTTATTTCACTCACACAAGTGTAAAATTCCAAGAAATACAGATTTCACATATTTATCACAAAAACTGCACAGCATCAAACAGGCCTTTTATATAATGTCTAGCCAAGACTTTCCATAGACAGTCTGTACCACAGAGTTGAACATCTCAGGTAACAGGATTCTTTCTCCAAATCTACAAGTAAGGTATTACCAAATGCTAGTTTCTGTAATAACTTCAAGGATAGTTTCTAAGTTCAGTTTGATTTCTGTTGCCCTGAAACTTGAAATCTTAGCGTGCTAGTCAAGTTTGTTAGTTACTCAGAAATATTTGATTTTTCGATCTGGAGCATTTAGATCTGGATATTTATTCTTTACCAGTTTTAAGATTCGGGGTAGAGATTGTTTAGCATTGCTAAGCTTTGTCTATGCAGGCAAATCCTCTTCTTTAGGTGCAGAAAAATTCGGGAGGTTGTTTACCAACACACATGTTGTTTAACTCAATCAATGGTTAGTTTTTGCCACTATAAAAGTTATAAAGGACTGTTTTTTCATTGTCATTTTGTTTCAGTTGATGACATGTGGTCTCAACTCAAATTTCTGGAGACTTTCTTGCCTTGGTCTGGGTGCTGGGATTACAAATGTTAACCACTACGCTTTACTAAAAAACTGTCCTATCAAGAATGCAATCCTCGATGAATCTCTCCTTCACAATCATTTTTGAGTCATTTTAAAATATTCTTCTAACAGAGCAACTCTTTACTTTTCCATCTCCTATTCATAGGCTTCTCTTGTCTACATTTTAACATAACAGCTTTAGTAAAGGTAATCAGTTGCTAGAGACTTCTGATTCTAAAGGGCCAAAGAACACTGAATCAAAGCTCATGAAATGGGGCCTGAACAAATATATTTGCTGGTACTCTGAAAACTTCTTTTTGTTTATGTCTAAAACAAAATAATGATCAGCCTAATATGTTCAAGGGGATTTTATGGAGTCTTTTGTTCGCTATCTACAACATGAAATTATTGACCAAAATGCAAAGTCAAGGCTAGCACAGAGCTGAAGATGAAGTCAAGGAACAAGATGACAGAACATGAGACGTGTCCCCAAAAGTTACTCCCCTGGGATGGACGGAGAGGAGCATCTATGTGAGAGGAAATCACTGATCTAATGTTGGCATTTCAGGTAAGTTGAGTCCTACTTACGATGTATCTTCAGAGTGGTAATAAAAAAATGATACAAAATTACATCGCTATTGATATGTCTAATGTCAATCAAAGTCAATGTTTCAGTGACCGCTCAATAAAATTCAGTCCAAATTAAGCATAATAGCTAAATAAACCCTGTGATCATTTTTTAAAAAAGAGATAAATTCAAAATTTATGATAGTATAAATTTTCTGGTTTTACCCTAATGTCCACAGACATTGTAATTGTATATTTACATAGAAGGCTTTTATCTGAAGTCACCTTTGGCAACCTTAAAATATATAAAGGATGAGTTTCCACAATGGGATTTTCTGCTTAAAAGTTGTTGCCTCGAAGTACTAAAAAAATCAGGAAGGAAAAGATCATCTATCGGAACAAGTCAAGATGAGAAATGAATTTCCCATTTATGACAGTTCACTTACAGATCAAATAACTATCCCCTTTCCCTACCCCCAAACTGGAAAGAAGTAGTCTTGAGCTAAGAAGGGCAGACAAAGAATCTCAGAGTATACAGAGATCAGATGCTTTTACCAGTGATCCTCCTAGTATTGCTGAGTCCTAACACTAAAACAACAGATAGGCAAATACAGTGAGAAGTCGGAAGAGGCTTGCTCAACATTCTCATCCTGTTCCAGACTACAGTGGAACATGGCTGAAGAGACAGGACACAGATTTCCCCATTGTGGGTTCTGCGGATGATGGCCTCAGCCAGGATCACTGAAATGTCGATCACCTGAATCTTGGTGCAGTGCTTCATTTTATCCTCTTGTGGAACGGTGTTGGTGACCACAACAGCCTCAAAGGAAGCACTATTGATTCTGGAAATAGCTGGCCCAGAGAAGATTCCATGGGTAAGGATAGCATAAACTTTGGTGGCTCCAGCTGAGAGCAGCTTATCTGCAGCATGGCAGATGGTCCCACAAGTGTCTGCCATGTCATCCACCAGGATGGCCACTCGGTCCTTCACGTCGCCCACCAGAACCATATGGTCCACTTCGTTTGCCTTCTTTCTCTCCTTGTGAATCACAGCAAATTCCACATTCAATCTGTCCGCAATTGACGTCACCCTTTTGGCTCCTCCAGCATCAGGGGAAACAATGATACAGTTTTTCCACTCACTGATGTTCTCCCGAATCCACTGCAAGACCGCAGGCCCTGCATACAAATTATCCACAGGAATATCAAAGAATCCCTGAATCTGAGAGGCATGCAGGTCCATGGTGATGATATCATCAGCCCCAGCAACAGACAGCATGTTGGCCACGAGTTTTGCAGAAAAGGGAGCACGGCTCTTGTCCTTTTTATCTTGGCAGGTGTATGGGAAACGGGATCATGGCTGTCACCCTGGATGAGGGTGCAATCTTGCATGCATTGGTCATGATGAGCAGCTCCATCAGGTTGTCGTTAATGTCTCCACAGCCACTCTGGATGATATAAACATCTTCTCCTCTTACACTTTCACCAATCTCACCACTGGTCTCCTGGTTGCTGAATTTCTTGGTGACCACCTTGCCCAGCTCCAGGCCCAGGCGATCAGCCATGTACTGGGACAAGTCCTGGTGGGAGCTGCTGGTGAAGAGCACGATGTTCGGCATGGTGAGGCGCGGGTACCAAGAGGCTGAAGATTTTTTTATGTTTAGACAACACAGCATTGATACGGATTTCTGACATGAGGCAAGATGGCTGATGCTAGACATCTGGAGGGCTGAGTCATTTAAAATGACTGACACTGGATGTCTGAGAACCCCAAAGGAAAGCAGGCACGTAACCTGTTGTATAACTAGCTTTGGCGAGAAGACTTGTCAAGAAGCCACTTTTATGTGTTTCTTATTAAAAAGTCCTAGGGACGAAGGGCACGTGTGCTTGTGCCTGCTGTCTGCTCGCTCAGTGGCCTGTGTGCCCACGCTCAGAGAAAATAAAGCATGTCTCACTTCCCAGTGGCTCCACAAATCTCTGTTAATCTGCTTGACACCCTCCATTCCTGGTCCCCAAACTTGGCCTCCACATCAGGTAAAACCATAGGTCAGGAGATTGCACAAAGGAATTGAGACATTTTTACTGCTCCATTCTTACTGGTGAGATTCCTAGAAAATTACAGGTTCATAGCAGGGAAAGGAGAGAGAGACTTGATGATAGTGAGACCTTATGCATGGCTTGATGCTATTGTACCATTCTTGTTTGTAATAGCTTTCTATAAAACAAAGGCAATCTTCATAGCAAAGTTTGTTAACTGTACTGGAATTCTTGACTCTGAACTGATAAGAGGCTTCAACCAGACTCTGGAATTTGGGGCTCCTATTCTTTGTCAGGTCCTTTAATTTTCCCTGTCTTTCTGCCTTGCCTCAGTAGTTAGTAATGACCTTTGGTTTCCATGCAAGTCTGACTCCCTAATTTATAGGTACTCAGCAAACTGTCAATAGATGCAATTTTTCTCTTTTAGGCACATTTTTTCTTTTAGGCACATTTTTTCTTTTAGGCACATTTAGCTTTTCCCCAAACATTTGTGGCTGCAGCCAAAGGAGAGGTAAGTTAGAGTTGGAGTTTCCCCTGGGGGCACCGGCCTCACTCAGCTGCTCAAGCCCGGCTTATAAGCAGCTCACTGCATCAGGACTGGGGGCTCTCACAGGAGCCTGACGTTTACAATTTCCCCAAGTCCTCCTCCTTTTCTGTTTGGCTGTTTGCTGTCTCCTTCCTCCAACAGCTGCTGTGGACCTTCCTTCTTTTTAATCAATCAGTGCACCATGTGTGTGCATGGTATGTCAGTGCACCATGTGTGTGCAATGGTATGTAAGTACACCATGTGTGTGCATGGGATGTTAGTACACTATGTGTGTGCATGGTATGTCAGTGTACCATGTGTGCACATGGTATGTCAGTGCACCATGTGTGTGCAATGGCATGTAAGTACACCATGTGTGTGCATGGTATGTCAGTACACCATGTGTGTGCATGGGATGTCAGTGCACCATGTGTGTGCATGGGATGTAAGTGCACTGTGTGTGCATGGGATGTCAGTGCACCATGTGTGTGCATGGGATGTAAGTGCACCATGTGTGTGCATGGGATGTAAGTGCACTGTGTGTGCATGGGATGTCAGTGCACCATGTGTGTGCATGGTATGTAAGTGTACCATGTATGCACATGGTATGTCAGTGCACCATGTGTGTGCAATGGTATGTAAGTACACCATGTGTGTGCATGGTATGTCAGTACACCATGTGTGTGCATGGTATGTCAGTGCACCATGTGTGTGCATGGGATGTCAGTACACCATGTGTGTGCATGGTATATAAGTGCACCGTGTGTGCATGGTATGTACGTACACCATGTGTGTGCATGGGAGGTCAGTGCACCATGTGTGTGCATGGGAGGTCAGTGCGCCATGTGTGTGCAGTGCCTGCAGAGATCGTAAGTGTGCTTCAGAACCACTGGAACTGGAGTTACAGACAGTTGTTAGCCACCATGTGGGTGCTGGGAATGAAACCTAGGACCTCTGCAAGAGCAGCCCAAGCTCTTAAGCCATCTCTCCAGTCCCATGGTGTGGATTTTCTTACACCTTCAGTAGCCTCTTTGTTTCCCCAGAATTTTCTAAGTGTTTTGTTCTCATTCATCCTTTACAAGAAAACCTAAGGAGTGCAGGGCAGGATGCAACAAAGGAGACAGGACAATTGTTCTCATATGTCTGTCTCCCTCTGTGTGTTTGTGTGTGTGTGTGTGTGTGTGTGTGTGTGTGTATGTGTGTGTGTGTGTGTGTGTGTGTGTGCATGAGTATGTGTACATGTAGCACTTCCAGGAGTCAGTTCTCCTCTTCTACCTTGTGGGTTCCAGGGTTGGAACTCAGGTCATCAAGCTTAGTGGCAAGTGCCTTTACCTACTGAGCCAACTCACCTGCCCAAGGGATAGGACAGTTTTAAAAAGTTCAAGACCATCCTGTTACACTTGGCCCTGCCCTCATCTTATGTCAGAAGATGGACTCAGACTAAACCTGGAAATATCCCTGGGAAAGCGGTTGTCTTGAGACTTCTAACTCACTTGTATATGGAAGTAAACTAATCTATGGAAGCATTTTCTATAGTTAGCTTATTTATTATTTTCATGTGTGTGCTGTATGCCTGCATGTCCAGGCATGGACATGTGTTTGCCTGTGTGGGTGCATGGAGAGGCCGGTGATCAATGTGGGGTGTCTTCTTGTATCGTTGTCCACCCCATGGGTCTTCTACTGAATCTAGAGCTCACGATTTCTGTTTGACCGGCTAGGCAGAGAGCCCCAGGATCCACCGCCTCTTCCCTGTCAGTGCTGGGGTTGCAGATGCACAAAGTCCTGCCTGGCTTTTATTTGGATTCTAGGGATGCAAACTCTGACGCTCGTGCTGGCGTAGCATGCACTTCACCCACGGATCCATCCCTCCAGCTCTAGTCTGGCCTTTCTGAGAATGGGTTTGGAGTGGGAAAGAGAAAACATGCATCAGTGAGTGGAATGATACACCTAGGGGAGACACAGGTTGAAGAGTGGAGGTTAGCCTGCATCCTAGTCCTCCCCGTGAGGCACATATTGAGACTGAGCTGAGTTCACTGACTGCCAAGCTGTGTTGCTGTTAATCCATGCCTTTGAAATACTCTCTGGAATATTGCACTGACAGCTGACATCAGCAGAATGTTAAGTGTTCGAATGGCTTTAGCAGTGGGGATAGACTGACGCTGAGGCAGGGACTGTCTGCGCTTTGTGTTCTGTGCCTCAGCTGTAGTTATATCTCGCACCCCCTTTCCTCCCCAGCCTTAAGGGTGAGCATTTCTTAGCACATCTGGTGACGAGTTCTGGATCCAAGACAGTGGATTCAAAATTAATATAAATGAAAGGCATAGGAGAGGTTTAGAATGATCAAAGAGGGGTTGAAATTGGGGACAAGGAAGTGAAGCAGATTTCACAGACTGAGGGGCTGGGGTTTGGTCAGATCACTTGTCAACACACCACACTTGCGTGTGCTCTACCCATCTTACATGTCTGTTCCTCCCTCACACGCACACCTACATGTTTCTGTACAAATATTCCCATTTCATCAGGAACACAGCTCAGATTTTAATCATTAATTATTCTTTCCATTTCTGTAGATCTGTTGAAATCATTGTTTTCAATTTCAACTGATTAATTTTAATGATTGATTTTTACAATCACATTAAACAATAAGGTTTTTAACATGAAAGAAATGTCTTCACCAAACCCAACATATAAATGAACAGCAGTTGTGCCATAGCATCCAATGTAAAGTATGTGGACAGAACAATTAGAGACCATCTGTGAAGCTGGCATCTCGCTGTACAGGAATGAAATTTCAATTAAGCTTTATTATGGGGAAGTGTAAGTGACAGACCCCATATGAAAGTCCTCAGCCAGTGAGCCACAAAGCCGAGAGTGGGCTGTCACACGGTTAATGAGTTGGACCAGGTTCCCTGATGGCATGCTTCATAAATAACATGCCTGTCCTCCGGCACTTGGACACCAGTGCTGTTTGCAAGGACGGTGACTGTTTGAGGAATGATGTCCATATGGAAGGTAAATTGGAATGAGTGTGTGGCACCATCCAGTCATCTGGTTATGTGTGATTCACCACTTCAGCAGAGAGACAGAACAAAATCATCTGTGGGATAACAGAATAAAAGAATAGCTTGCGCCTGCCTCACAAGTGTGGAGGCCTGAGTTTGCATCCCCAGAAGCCGTGTAAAAATTTGAGTGCAGCAGTAATCCCAGCAACAGGAGGATGGGAGCTGGAGCAGGCAGATCTAGAAGCTCATGGGCCAGCCAGCCTTGCCTACCTGGTATAGTTCCAGTGAGAGACTGTCTCAAAAAAAGAGGAATGTGCCTCTCACCTTCACAGGAGTGTCATGTATCCACACACATGCACTACACCCACAGGGTTTGGAAACAGAGGAAAAGAAAGAAAGCTGCACACCAGCAGACTCTAAGGCTGCGTATCTGTGGCTCGAGGACCAATTCTCAGTTCCCAGGACTCACCAGTGGTTTATCTGTGGCTCCCAGAAGGGAGAGTGACTAACACTATGGAAAAGTCCTAGGACAAGAGCCTGGATTAGAGGGAGAGCAAATGAGCACATAGCTTCCGCAGCTGTGTCTCATAACCTGGATTAGTGGAGAGCAAACGAGCACATAGCCTCCGCAGCTGCATCCCATAACCTATCGACCAGGTCCTCATTTTCTGACCTGTCACTGTTGTTTCTATCATTGCTGGGTCTGCTGGGGACAAAAGAGACAACACTCAAATTCTAATTGCTCAAGCAGTAACCTGGAGCTCTGTCAAAATTAGGCTTAAGTCTCATCTCTACAAAATAAGACAAAAATAATCCAAAGCTATTTTTCTTTTGTGTACTTCTGAAAAACACATAATTAAGTAGAGGTCTCAGGCATGATAAAGGCAGAGTCTACAGCTGTGGGCCCTGGGGAGCTGTTCAAGCTCCTCTTGGACTTTTTCTGGGTAATATCTGTGTTATTTTACTCTGAGCAGTTTTCCAGAGATATCTGCAGCTTGGTGACCTGTCCTCAAGTGCATACTACTTCCCCAGAGGGAATTCTCCAGTGGGATATATATATATCACTCTCCATATATATATATATATATATATATATATATATATATATATATATATATATGGAGAGTGATCTTTCTTTTCCTTTTTCCCCCCTCTCCTTCCCTCCTTTCCTGTCATCCTTTCTTTTGATCCCTCTCTTCTCTTTATCTCTTTGTCTCTTTTGGTTTTTGCTTTTTGTATTATTGCTTGTATACATATGTATGTATTATACTATGTGTGTAGTGCATGTGCATGTGTGTGCTTTGTAAAGTCATAAGCCCACCTAAGGTGCAGATTTTCCAGGAAGCCAACTGAAATTAAAGTTGTAAGAAAGTTGCTGCAATCAGACTCCTACTGATACTGGTCACAAGCCTCAGTTTATCTTGAGATGCTTATACTGATACCAGCCACAGATCCACTACACCATAATCCCTCATCTCCTCACCGCCCCCTTCCCCCAACTTCCTTGTAAACTCACTTCCCTGTGTGCCTGGGTATAAAACTGCCATTCTGGGGACATTCTAATGCTCGTCATCCTAATCCCGACACAGGCAGGCCAGCTACCATGCCTGAAATAAACCCAACTTCCTTTTCAACCAAGTCCTGACATTTTCTCCTCTCTACGCTGATTCTCCCCTCAAAATGAACCTAACATGCTTGTTGAGGCTAGAGGTTGCCATTAAATGTCTTCTTTAATATTTATTTATTTATCTATTTATTTAGTTACTTACTTATTGGAGCTCACCAATCAGGGGAGACTGGGTAGCCAGCAAGTTCCAGGCACCTTCTAGCTCGACCTCCTCAGGTGCTAGAATTAAAGGAGACCACCATCCTGCCCGATTTTTACATGGTTCTTGGAATTGAACTCAGGTCCTCCTGCTTGTGCAACAAGCACGCAACCTGACCGAGCCATTTTCCCAGCTCTCTGAATTACTTTTTTTTTTTTTTTTTAATGAAACCAGAAAAGGAAGCTGTGGGATAAATCATTTGTTCTTTGAAATGGTCTTATCACCTGGGGAACCGGGTACTTAGTGGGAGGAACTAAGATGGCAGCCAAGCTGTGCACTAGTTTCCCTATGGTGCTGATTTATTCGCCATTGTGGTGTTCCCACAGAAAGTGTATGAGATTTAGGAATTCTGGGACTTTGAGGGGCAGAGACATATAAAAGGCCCACCACTTGAGGCTGGGCTCTCTCTCACCATTTTTTACCAGCAGGGACAGAGGGCATGGAGTTTCATGCTGGAACTCTGGGCGGCCATGTTGGACTGAGGACCCAGCTGCCACCGTCGCTTTCCAGCCATTACTTTGTAGGCAATCACAATAAGTTCTGCTCTAGTGTAAGACTGGAGAATTCTTTCCCTTGCTTTGCCTAGCAACCGGGAACGCGGAAACTGGCAGAGGTGGGCGGGGCTGTTGTGTGCTTGGCTGTGAGGCTGTGGGGACCCCCCCCCTCCCCCAAGAGGGAAATTCATCTGCTATGAATTTGGCATAGTCGGCAGGATTAGGCAAAAGCAAGTTCATACTGGGAAAAGTAATGGCAGAGTATCTGTTATGGGGAAGCTGGAAGCGAGTGACCAGGGCATGGTGCCATGCATGATGGAGTGCTTGTGCAACATTCGCAGTGGCTGCATGGATTGCGCAGCTGAGATTTGAAACTAGAGTGACGCCAGATAGGCAGATGGAGTCAGTGGGACAGATTCCCGGCTGGCCACCCAATTCTAAGTGATACAGAATAGCATGTTTACTTTATCCGGTGGGGGCCCGCCGTGTGAACCGCTGTGTGAATTTGGAGATGTTTTGAAAACCACAGAGGGCTTGGAGCAGACTTTATGAGCCCTGAGAATCGAAGATTAAAGACAGGGTGTGCAACAAGCCGTACCTGAGGTGGCCTGGATCCTACTGAATGTTATTAAGGAAATATCTCAAGTAGGAGAACTGTCCCAAAGAGAGATCAAAGATTTAAGAGAAAAGTCAGAGGAAGAGAAAATTAAGAGGTTGGCCTCCGACCTCACCAGTAAGTTGCATAAAGGGGAAAAGGAGGTAAAAGTGTCAGACTGCACCAGGCGTGGTGGCGCACGCCTTTAATCCTAGCACTTAGAAGGCAGAGACAGGCGGATCTTTGTGAGTTCAAAGCCAGCCTGGTCTACTGAGTTCCAGGACAGCTGGGGCTACAGGGAGACCCTGTCTCGAAAAGACAAAAAAACAAAACAAAAAAATAAGTGTCAGACTGCTACTTTCTGCAGCTAGGAGACCCAAGAAAAAAGACAGATAATGGTAAAAAACAGAATGACATAGGAAAAGCACCAGATGCCCCTGGGCTCAACCTTTGATACAAAGAAAAGAAAAACCCAGGTCTCGACATGCTAATGGTGGCTTTAGTGATGGCTCAGAGCAGGAAGCTAAGGCAGTCAGGGAATACTCAGCATTGGAATTGTTGAAATTGGGAAAAACTTTCAAGCAAGCAGTGAAGGAGCCCCTCCCCACCTGGCCTGTGAGGCTGTGGGATGTGGGAGTGGGTGGGATTATTTTGAGTGCTGTACCACCCATCTTGCCTTGAGACATAAGCTATATAGCCTGAGACAGCATAAGGGGAATAAGTACCTAATGGATTGACTGAAAACAGCCATTGGGGACACATGGTAACTCACAACAGAAATTCCCCTAAATACAGGGGGTGGAAAGTGATAAACAAATGCTACTGAGAGAACTAGGTATGAGGAAAGCAATATATAGTGCGCAGTGTACTGGGCCAGTTAGGGATGTGTTTGCCAATGATTTAAGGAAAAGCTTGATTGAACAAGGACCTCCAGAATGGTTTGACACTTTAATGGCTGTGCTGAACCCCTTGAGAGGACAGAGTCTTTATAAAGTAAAGAAGGTTCTGTTGAATCTAAGTGAATTAGGTCAGCATGCAAAATATGTCTGTAGAGGAATGAAATAACCTAGAGGAGATATAAAAGGGCTAAACAAACAAGGAAGTCTTCTTGGGTTAGTAGGAGGCAAATGTGGGGGATCTGTGTCAAGCACATGTTCCAAAAGAAAAAATTGATAAAAAGCCAAATTCTGTGCTAAAAAGTCTCTGGAAGGCTTTAAAGCCTGAGGAACAGTTCACAAGAGGTATACAAAGAACAAAAACCATGGGGGTGGATAATGAACCCCCCCAAGTTAAACAGAGTACCTTTCTTTGCTGAGAAAAATCTTGCTGGATGTGGGAGAAGATTTCCTGGCTGGGGCCTTCTCCAGATGCCAGAGGATGACAGTAAAAAGAAAGCAGGTGTTTTGACTACAGGCAGAAGTCAGGCCTAAGTCCTGCCTGACCCAGCTAATCCTCAAATACAGCAGAGGTAAAAGGAGACACATATCTCCTTGGCCCTGTGCAGGGCTAGGCAGCTTGAGTCAGGACCAATGAGTCTATCAAATCCAAAGAAATACAGGCAGGCTGCAGGTAAAAACCCCAGAACAGGTTCAAGAAAATAACTACAGGTGCTGAAGAACTAGCTAAAGTAATGCCTCTCATTTGTGCTATTTTACCCAACATGGATCTTTTGAGACAATAATTGGCACAAATAGATAAAATCTTCCCATGTTCATTGGACCTGGTTTACATTTGATTAATACTTAATGTAATGTCAGATGTGAGACTGAATGGAAACATATCCAGAACACCTGAAGAACAAAGATAAAAAGTAAATTCAGTAAGGAGGGGTACCATGGCCAGGCATAACTATGGAACTTACATATTAGTAGATAAAGGCTTCAGTAGCAGGCATGGACTGCCCTGCTAGGAGCTGTTGGCTGGGGAGACTCTAAAAGCCCCCCAAACAAAGGCCATTTTGCCTATGACTTTGGGTGCACATAAAAGTGGATAGTAAGATACTATTGCTGAAGAAACTATGGGACGTGAGCATGAGAAAGGAAAATTATGCTGAGACCTTGCACTGCAAATGGACAGCTGACCTTCACAGTGCTGAACAGCACTATGCAAATCACTGGAAAGAAATGGTCTCTGAAGTTCTATGGACCTCATGTGCTGCAATTTTCCAAAAGAAGATGTAAGTGCAATAGTGGCTGCCAAGTGTACACCCAGAGAAAGTCTAATTGGATCTATGGCCCACTCCTTTGAAGGGGAGGATACTTGACTGATACTGCAAGCATGGTGCCCCCTAGTGATGGAAGACTTTAGTGGCCACATTAAAAGGCTGTAATGCCAGGACTGAGATACCCTCCAAGCATTCATGTTTGTGTTCATAGAGTAACTGGATATAATAGTTACTGTTTGTTTACCTGTCCGTGCTTCTTGTTATTTGTGTTTTATTTAGTAGAGATGAAAAGGAGACTCCTGAATGAGCCATCAACCCATTGAAGACAGAAGTTGGACAGTCCCGAGAATTTGATGTGTCACCTCAAAGACTCTCTATCTCCCACCCTTCTAAGGCTTAGGGACTCTCGCATAAGATGTTGGTGCATCCAAGTTTGTAAGGGTCAAAGAAGGGGGGTGAAGTGTGGGATAAATCAGAGAACTTGGGTGCTTAGTGGGAAGAACTAAGATGGCAGCCCAGTTGAGCAGCAATTTTCTCCGTGGTGCTGATATTCCCAAAGGAAAGTGCATGAGACTTGGGAATTCTGGGACTTTGGGGGGCAAAGACATATAAAAGGCCCACGACTTGAGGCTGGGCTCTCTCTTGCCATTTTTTTCACACAAGATATAAGAGAATCTCTTGTCATTTTTGTGAACATGGGTATAGGGCAAAGAGTTTTGTGCTGCAAGTCCAGGCAGCCATGTTGGACCAGACACCCAGCCACCACCGTGATTTGAGTGGGTGTACACTTTCTAGCCATTACTTTGTAGGCAATCTCAATAAATTGTGGTCTAGTCTGAGACTGAAGAATTCTTTCCCTTGTTTTGCCTTGCAGCCAGGAACCTGAAACTGACAGAAGCGGGCAGGGTTGCCAAGCCCCGCCTGCTTGTCTGTGAGGCTGTGGGACCCCCTCCCCCAAGGGGGAAATTCCTCTGCCACAGAAGCCTTCACTGCTTCTTAGATTGAGGCCTGAGCCTACATTAGGCACAATGCTCCTTTGGAGGTGGGCTAGCGAAGGTTTTGTGGAGCCCTGGGTGGTTAGAAGGAGACTATAGCTAGAATGCACAGGAACAGCAGAAATAGCAATACTGTACGTAAATTGTGACTTCATTTTAAGTAACTTTTTATTTTTATTTTTTTTAACATTTTTTTTATTGATGCTTTGTGCATTTCATACATCATTTTCCAATTCAGTTCAGGCATATCTCCCCTTCCCTTCCCCCCCACCCCCACCCCAACCGAGATCATGCATTCTGCCATGACTGTCCTGCATATCTCTCTCAGTTTTTTTTTTCCATTTTTTAGCTATAAGTGATAATCCATGAGTACAAGCATCCTTCATGTAAAACCAATTTGCAGGCTGTTGTGCCCAAACACCCACAGCCCCACCTTCCAGCGGGGGGTGAGGGGTTGTATGTTCAATCAGGTTAATCAAATGAGGGTCCAGACTACATTGCTGTAGTTTCACCCTTCACCCCAATCGCAGCCCTTACATTCTACCACGCCCCCTCTTCCGCAGATTATTCCCTGGGCTTAGAAAAGGGGCACAGGTGGATGAGAAGCAGAACAGTCCACTCTCTCTGGAGCTGTTGTCTTGGATTCTGGTCAATTCTGGCTGTTTCCTTTCATGGGCTGACAGTCTGTCCAGGAATAACCTTTCGATCCTACTAATGAAGCACAAGCAATTAGATATATAGGTACTTAAGCAGCATTAATAGTTATGGTAGGTTACTTTGGTATAGACACATATGTTTAGATGAAATGTTGATCCACGAACTACATTTTTCCCTGTTAAATATGACAGGGTCTTACTGTGGCTTATGATATCTCCTAACCTGTAGAGGATGTAAGCTTGTGGCATCAGCCATGGGTCATTCCTCCAAGGAGAGAGCCAATAGCCAATTAGATTTGGGATATACAGGCATATGGCTGCCTCTGCTGCACATTATTTCCAGGCAGGTGAGGTGTAGCTGGTGCTGACGGTGGAGTCTTGCTTGACTCAAGGAGACCCGTATTTGCTTTATTGGTTTAGTGGCCCTTGGTAACACTCTCTGGTATTCCAGAGGCCATCTGTAAGTAACGTTTTAATGGAGGTATGACTTAAAAACAGGGAAACACTCACATCTTGAGTCTGCAGTTCAGTCTTTTCTGACAATTGATACATCATGAATTCACACCCTTATCAACACACGGGAGTTCCCATCATGTCGGAGTATTCTGTGCCCCTTTCCCATCAGTCCCACCATCCCCGTCCCTGGCAGCCACTGATCTGACTCTTCCCTGCAGATCCATATTGGAAAGTGCAGTGTGCTATAAATGGAGCCTTACCCATGCATGCCTTTGTTTTGTGCTTCTTGAATTCGGTATGAGATCTCAAGAGATTCCTGTGTTGCGTAAAGTATTTGTCAGTAGTCACTCACTCTTATTGGTAAGGAGGGGACAGTTTGATAGGGTTTCGTTATGTCTCCCCAGAGCTGTGATGATGAGGTGACAGAATTTGAACAATGAGGTCTTAGCAGAAGAGATGGCTTTACAAGCATGCGGGCCCAAGTTTGATCTTCAGAACTCATGCTTAAAAAAACAGAAGCTGAGTTCCAAGACAGCTGGGGCTACAGGGAGACCCTGTCTCGAAAAGACAAAGAAAAACAACAAAAAAAGCTGAGCATGGTGATGTTTGCCAATAATCTTCTCAATGGGAAGGTGGAGATTGGCAGGATCCTGGGGCTTGCGGGCAGCCAGGCTAGCCTACTTGGTATGTTACACACACACACACACACACACACACACACACACACACACATACCCCACTGGGGCCTGAGGGAGGTCCTTAGGTCACTGGGGCATGCCCTTGGACAGTACTTCTTATGTGAACTCCTGATGTCCTAGAAGATTATTTGTTGTTTGCTGTTCTTTTTCATTGCTATGACAAAATACCTGACAGCTTATGGGAGGAAAGATGTGGCTCACAGTTTCAGAGACCTCTCAGTGGGGAGGCGGGGGGAAGATCCTCAGTTTCTGTGACAGGGAGTGTGGGAGACTGTTCACGTGACTGCACACCAGGAAACAGAGCAGCATGAATGGAAAATGGGCCACAGCCTGCCCCTCGGGACCCACGTCCACCAGCTAGACCCCAGCTCCTAACGGCCCCAAGATCATTCCACCAAATATGAGTCTGGAGGCATTTCAGATATATTTGTGCATTCCTGTGGGTGCAGCTGCATTCATGCACGTGTGTGTATGTATGCATGTGTGCGCCTGTGTGTCTGTGTGTGCATGTGCTTGCATGTGTGTGTGAGTGTGTGAGAGTGTGTGTGTGTGTGTGTGTGTGTGTGTGTGTGTGTGTGTATGGCAGGGCATGACTTCTGGTGTTGTTTCTCAGGAGCTGTCCACTTTGATTTTGAGACAAGGTGTCTCATTGAGGGTTGAGGCTTGCTGCATAGGCTAAGCTTAGGCTAAGCTGGCTGGCCAGTGAATCCCTGGGGATTCCTCTGTATCTGCCCCCCCCCTGCCCCAGTGCCTCGATTATGGGCATGTACCACTGCACCTATGCTCAGAATTGAACTCTGGTCCTCCTCATGCTGGGGCAGGAGCACCTTACCAGCCTAGCCATCTCCCCAGCCCCCTGTGGAAGGATCAAGCCTAGCCAAGCTCATGATTTCTCTGTTCTTTCCTGCTTCTAGACATTCTTTTGTTACCATTGGCCCTGAGGTGACGCAGCCATAGGACAGTGCTGGATATGATGCCTGCGCTCTGCCCTTATACTTAGAATCTCTACAACTGTAAGCCACACTAACCTCTGCATGAGCAGTTTGTCCCTGGCACTTTGTTATAGTGACATAATGCTGATCAATACAAGGAGTGCAGTCTGCTTTGGATGCCCTGACAGCAAGCCTATCCCCCGCTCTGTCTGTCAGCAGATCCTGATTTACAGAGTGTACACAGCACCTTCGGCCACTCCACAGAGAGGTAAGAAAAATGAAGGAAAACTATGAAGGGTCACAAAGAACCACTGAAAACCCTCTGCACACGTTCCTGATGACATGCCACAAATGAAGAAGCACGTATGCAGAAATGTCTACTTGAGCAAGGCGTATTAGTCACATTGCTGTTGCTGGGATGATGAGCAAGACCACTTGGAGAAAGAAAGAGTATTTGGTTTCAGGTTAGCAGAGGGTAAGAGTCCATTACGGTGGCAAGGCATGACAGGAGGCAGCAGGAGCAGAAAACTGAGGGCTCCCGGCTTGAGCACCAGCAGGAAGCAGAGAGAAAAACCAGGAAAGGAGCAGGGCTTAGGAACTCTCACCCCCACCCCCGCCCCATGATGCACTCACACCTTCTACAGCTCCTGAACAGTGCTCCTGGGGCCAAGCCTTCAATACGCAGAGTCTATGGGGAGCATTCTCATTCAAACCGCCATGTATAGTGAGGAAGAGGAGCGGGTCTGTGGTACCATAGACTGCTCTGTGCCTCCCCTCCCTCACCCCTGCTCTCGCAGTTTGGGAGAAGCTCCCGTACAGGCAGGCTTTAGTCAAGGCAGCAGTCTACCTTCTCAGCTCCAGCCCCTGGATCACCTGGTCTCCCAGGAAGGGGAGGGCAGCCATCATTTCTCTTTCCCTACTTCTGAGTTGAAGATGCTAAAATCGTAAGAGGGTAAATTCTCATTTCTCTGAAAGGTCTAGGCTACCTCCTCTATCCAGTCAGTTCTCCCAGGCAACCTGAAAATTCCAAGATTCTTCTGTTTCACCCCAACTTGAGAATCATGGCTGTCCCACAGAATGATGGTGGCTCTCGTGACCAGCAGCAGGAAGAGTCCTCACAGAACGACAGTGGCTCTGATGACGAGCAGCAGGAAGAGTCCTCACAGAACGACGGTGGCCCAGGTGACCAGCAGCAGGAAGAGTCCTCACAGAACGATGGTGGCCCTGGTGACCAGCAGCAGGAAGAGTCCTCACAGAACGACGGTGGCCCAGGTGACCAGCAGCAGGAAGAGTCCTCACAGAATGATGGTGGCCCAGGTGACCAGCAGCAGGAAGAGTCCTCACAGAACGACGGTGGCCCTGGTGACCAGCAGCAGGAAGAGTCCTCACAGAATGATGGTGGCCCTGGTGACCAGCAGCAGGAAGAGTCCTCACAGAATGACGGTGGCCCTGGTGACCAGCAGCAGGAAGAGTCCTCACAGAATGATGGTGGCCCTGATGACCAGCAGCAGGAAAAGTCCTCACAGAATGACGGTGGCCCTGATGACCAGCAGCAGGAACAGTCCTCACAGAACGATGGTGGTCCTGATGACCAGCAGCAGGAAGAGTCCCAGAGCCTCCCCTGGAGCTTCAGACAGGAAACCGTGTAAGGAAGTTCAAACTGAAGGCAGCATGCTGAAGCATTGTCAATGTGCCTGGATTTATAATGACCTAAGAGAGTAGGGCACACCTTGGATGTTTCTGTGAGGATATTTCAGGTAGGATTAACTGAGGGTGGAGAGAGAATGACCCCTACTGTGGGTGGCGCCATCCCATGGGCTGGGGGCTTGGATGGACTGCAGAGGAAATCAGACAGCGAGCCGAGCACCAGCATTCTTGTCTTGCTTCCTGATCCACAGAGATGTAGGAAGGTGAGTGGGTCCCAGCCTTGGGGACCTAGCCTTCTGCTCCTGCCTCCTCGATGAGCTGGGTCTGAGAATTTTCTCCCTAACACCCCCTGGGAAAAATTTGATTCCCCTAAAGTTCATGCTGGGGCACCAATGGGCTTATTAGGCTAACTTTCTGGGCTGAAAAATTTTGTAAACTCAACAGGACTAGTCACCTAGGAAAAGGAACTTCAGTTGAGGAATTTCCTCCATCAGATTGGGCTGTAGCCAATCTGATGGGGCATTTTCGAAATTGCTCATTGATGTAGGAGGGTTCAGCTCACTGTGGGTGGTCCCATCCCTGGGTAGTTGGGCCTGGCTGTATAAGAAATTTGCCAGGCATGGTAGCACGAGCATTTAATCCCAGCACTCCAGTGGCAGAGGCAGGCAGATCTCTATGAGTTCAAATTCAGCCTGGTCTATATAGCGAATTCTAGGCCAGTTGAGACTACAGGGAGATCCTGTCTCAAAAAGATCAGAAGAAGAAAAAGAAGGAGAAGGAGAAGGAGGAAGAGGAGGAGGAGGAGGAAGAGGAAGAGGAAGAAGAAAGAAGAAGCAGAAGAAGAAGAAGAAGAAGAAGAAGAAGAAGAAGAAGAAGAAGAAGAAGAAGAAAGTAGCATTCCTCCATTGTGGTCTCTGCTTTAGTCTGGTCTCTAAATTCCTGCTTTGAGTTCCTGACCTTCCCTCGATGATGGACTGTGATCTACAAACCATATAAACCCTTGTCTCCCTAAGTTGCTTTTGGTTAGTGCTTTAGTTTAACATAAACCCAGCTAGGCCACTTACAGAGCAATGGGTGAGGGAATTATGGGCAGGAGTATGGGTGACCTTAAAGCAGCCACCCTGGGAGGTCTGTACCCAACATGGTGGATGATGGCTCCTGCATGGCTGCAGTGGTGGCGCCAGCTCTCCTCAGTCCTCTGCAGCCTGTGCACTCCAGCTCCTCCCACAGGCCATGTGCAGTTGAGGCAGAACTGTATTCAGTAGGTTGGAAGGAGTCGAGCTGGATACTTAGGCAAGAGTCTCATGACACTCCCCGTCCCCACAGTCTAGGAGAGGACACCAACAGTTGACAAGGCCAGCTGCGATGATCTTGTACGAGTGCATACAGCTGAACTCCTCGGTACAGTGGCAATGTAGCTGTGAGGAGAGGCCTGTATAACAATTTTATCCCCAATCCATGAGCCAGAACGAATCCTTCCTTTCTTAGGATGCTTTTGCCAGGTCCATTTATCAGAGTGATGAGCAGAAAAGTAATCAATACAGTTAGACAGCCACCCTGGAATCAAGAGCAACAAGTTTAGATAGTATTCAATGAATTTAAGCTTTACCACCAACTGCCCTGGTCAAGAGCATATGAAACATTAGAAACCACTGTGGGTTTTCTCAGTACCCCCCAGTGTGACCAAAAGTGGTGTTCCAACAATGCTTTATCCTATGTCACCACTCGCTGTTTATCTGAAATAAAATAAAAATGAGAGCTTAGAGAGAGCAAAGAAAGAAGGACAAGCTGATAAGCCACAGGCTAGTTAGCTTGCCAGAACTGGACCAAGGAAGCTTTGCTTGAAGATCTCAGGATGGGACTCGGAGGCTGCATACATACATCTTAGCTTTGGCTAATTTGTCTGAAACTCCTTAGTGAGTGTATGAAGCCTTTAGCTGTGGGCCTCTGAAGATCCTGTGTATTTCAGTACAGATCTCTTTCT
This sequence comes from Rhizomys pruinosus, assembly GCA_009823505.1. Lineage (NCBI taxonomy): Eukaryota > Metazoa > Chordata > Mammalia > Rodentia > Spalacidae > Rhizomys > Rhizomys pruinosus. The sequence continues at coordinate 471,103 of VZQC01009282.1, read as the reverse complement.
TGGAATGTTAAGATCCTGGGACCATGGGAATATAGGAAGGTATTAGCCCTGGACTTTAGTTTTCCTATTATTTCTTTCCAAGTTTTGCTGAGACTCTTCTTCCTCTCTTCCTTCCTTCCTTCCTTCCTTCCTTCCTTCCTTCCTTCCTTCCTTCCTTCCTTCTCTACTTCTATTTCCCCCTCCTCCCTCTCTCCCTCGCTCCCTCCTCCCTCCCTCATTCTCTCCCTCTCTCTCATCTTCCCTCCCTCTCTCCTTCCCTTCATTTTGCAAATAATGCTATAATGTTTGTTGAAGAAAGCAGCACTATGCAGAAGTCTAGTACCAGCAACCCTTGGCCTCAGAGAAGGATGACGGTGACATGTACCTGTGGGACTGGGCCCTTTTTAGGTGAAAAACAACAGGTGTGGAGGAAGAAGAAACCCCAAATTACACAGCAGATCCTGTCCAGGGACTTTATTCTAAGCCATTTTGAAGATAAATGTTTAAAACTGGCAAAAAAAAAAAAGTGACTGGAGTGGGGGGGGATGGTTCAAAATGAAGAATAATACAGTATAACAGAGGACAGTGAATACAGCTACAGAAAATCCATCTTAACATGTAATTGGCTGTGGTTGAGAGCGAACTGACTATAGAATTATGCAGTATACTGAATATGCAAGTTCAGTCTTAAATGCAGGGTGCAGACACAGATTGTTTGGCTCATATAAAAAAATTGAACAATTGTACCCCAATTACAGTGGAAATGACTGCACAATCCTGCAGGATTGTAATTTTATAATTTCCTGCTTTTGTTCTGTTGGGAAGGATCTGAGGGTGTTTGCCAATAGTGCGGGAACCATTTGTGACGGGCAGCTGTAGAGCTTGGGGTCAGCAGGCTGCCCAGCACCTGGGCTCGGCTGCACCTGCATGGCTGGTTGCAGTCCCCTGCAGTAAACTCCACCTCCCCTGGGGAGGGTGTTCAGCTCTCTGCACCTGGGACTACTGTACACCCACCGACCAGCCTCTTAGGTGATGGGAAAGAGGCTGGCTAGTTCCTCTTTCCTCTACAGGAGATTTCAAAAGAGTTGTGAATTTGCCTGGGGAGCCAACGGTGACCAAAGACCAGAAAGGCTGAGTGCAGGGCAGAGCGGGCCCACTGCAGTCTGAGGGATGGAACAGCCCTCGCAAGGGTCCAAAGTGGAACAGTACGTGCATCACATTCCCGGGACCACAGCTGGACCTGGGGACTTTGGAATACCCCAAGCACATGGGATTCCTGAGGAGCCTCAAGCTCCATGGGACAGTGGCTCTTCAGAGATTCTGAGGGTCTTGTCCACTCTGAATAGTCTCAGTTAGTCCAAAGACAGGATGAGCTTTGAAGATCCAGGTTCTGCAGCACAGAGGTGGCTGTGGACAGAGTCCACTCTGTTCTTCCTGGAGGGAGAGGTGAGAGGGTCATATCTCAACCATAGGGTGCAGGATAGACCCGAGGCTTCAAACAACACATGTGACTGGCTGGCTTCTGAAGCGGTGCTGGGTGCACTTGCAGCTTCCCTGAGCACGTGATGACAGAAGACAGGGAACAAATGCTGACATGTCCTGGGGTGGGCAAAGATGGCCTTGGATTCACACAGAACCCTTGAATTATCACTGACCTCATGTCTTTATGGTACACACCCGGGACATACTTATATTTTCAATGAAATATAATTACTTACATAACTATTTAGACATATCTACTATAAACATATTAAGCATTATTACATATCTATTTATTATATACATATCTACTTTTATCTACTGCAAATGCTATTAAATATCTAGACACTTACTATGGATATTTTAGCTATACATATAAATCTCACAGAACATCTGCTTAAATAATGAAATTAGTTCCTCAGAAGGCTGTAATTATATGCAGATTTTCTTTCCTATTGTCTTTTTGGTAGCTTAAAACTTTACATTAAAAAATATGCTTAACTTGGGGCTGGGAAGATGCCCGTGGGCAAACACTGGCCCACCCTGGTGCGAGGAGCAGAGTCTGGATCTCCAACGCCCACTCAGATGTCCCAGGCGTGTGATCCGTTTGCCACCTCCTGGTCTTCTTCACAATCCAGCATCACCCCAGACAAGGAAACTGAGGCTAGGAAGGCACCCAGCTCCCTCAAAGCATCTCATTGGCCTCTGGTAGAACCAACATTTAAACCGCCCCTAAAGTTGATGTTTCCTGCTAATCCCCACGTCCTTATGTCTTCCAGTACCCAACGGCAAGGCCTGGACATGATGCTGGGCACCCATAAGCACAGTTTCTCCAGTGCGTCTCTGTGGTAGGGGATGGTGTCTCCAGACTCTACTGCGTTATCCCTTCATTGGCCCCTTGGTTGCAAACCAATTAAGACTGCTTTGTCCATAAAATAGAAGCCACGTGTCAGAAACAGTCTCAAGGGGCAATTTATGTCTAGATAGCCTGGCTCTGATATGGATATCAGTTATGTGTCAGTTAAAATGTGGTTGACCTGGACATGGCAGAGGGCAGCACAAAAAGGCTGACACCAGATGTCTGGAGAACCCCACGAGTAAACAATGATGCAGTCTGTCATATAACTGTTTCTGGAAGAATATCAGTTCTGTGTGGATTCTGTGTAAATATGGCCTTGAAGTCAGAGGCTTGAGCCCTTCACCTCTGCTTTCACCAGCCTGCCTCTGTTATGTGTGTGTCTATAGGTGTGTGCCTGCCTGCATGTGGCCTGTGCCTGCCTGCCTGCCTGCCTGCCTGCACGCCCTGACATGGACCTGGGCACCTGCTGGCGCCGTCTGCCTAGTGGCCTTTGTGCTGGTGAATAAACTATGTCCTCCCTGCCTTCGGCTCCTGGCAGCGTTGGCCTCCGGGGGCCCCTCCTCCTTCCCTGGCACTGGAACATGGACCTCACACCTAGCCACAGCATAGTGTAGGCTGATTGGCCACTGCCCTTGCTGTTCTTCTTTCTCTTTTCTCAGCTCTTCAGTGTCATCTATCTCTTTAACTGACCTATTGAGGACAACAGCTGAGCCTGGCTGGTTAGGGCTGCCAGGGCTCCAGCCCTGACCTCAAGAACTCTTATAACAATATTATAATCCAACTACATTCTCTTAAAGCACAATGCCTATGATTCCCCACCCCTCTCTTTTTTTCTCTTTCAAAATAAGCAGCATCTTTATCAAACAGTGTAGCCTCTTTCTTTGTCTCCCCATTCTAGAACATTCACGGATGGAATTGTCTGTTGCTTTGTCAGCACCTTGCTGTTTTGATTTTGGTTAGCCTAGCTTGTCTGGTAAAGTATATTTTCTTTTCTCAGCTCGTTCCAGAAAACAAATGCACTGGAATTCTGATCAGAATTGCCTTGAAAATGCAAATTTAAAAGAGTTCTTATTTAATGATAATAAGTTCTCCCATGAGAACAAGCTAAGCCTTCTGTTTATCTTGGCTCATGGTCAGTGTTTCTCAGCAAGATTTTATGGCTTGGTCCCCTGGGTCTTGCCCTTTCCTGTTAAGGTTTAAAAGTATATTTGAAATTAAAAACAGCTTTCCAAGGTCCCATTTGGCATTTGAACTCTAAACTCTATTTTTAGATTAGTTTTGAGACAGCTTCATTGGAATCATGTTGTAAAATGCTACTGAGAGAGACACATCCTGGGCTTCCCAAACCCGAATCAGAACATCCTGGTTTGAATGGGACTCTGCTCTGAAGTAAATTCTGGGTGGGTCCTTGTTCACTTCCTGGTAACTCCAAGTTTAATGCCTGTCTCCTTGCTTCACCAAAATTTCAACGTGGGGACCTCTCCAACGTCCCTTCTAAAGCACATGTGGAATACACAGGGCTTTTCCATCTTCGGCTCTCAGGACTGGGATGAGTGGCACACAGTTCTCCCAGGAGTGCACCGGGCTCTTGGCATGGGTGCTGAGAACAGCCAACAAGGCTGAGCCCAGCACCGTGTATCGTGGGCATCTGCCATCCTACAGCTCTTGCACTGTAGCAGCAGTGATTTCTGAGCAGCAAACAGGACTCTGGACAAAGAGACCCTTAAAGACAATGAAGCTCCCATTTATTTAATTTCCTTGGTTTTGCTCTGTTTTGTTTGAGACAAGATTTCCTGAAGCCCAGGCTGCCTTCACACTTGCTATGTAGCCCTGAGCTCCAGATCTTCCAGCCTCCATCCCCAGATTGCTGGGCTCACAGGCTTCTGACAGCCTGCTTCATTTTGCGGTGCTAGGGATTGAACCCAGGGCTTCACCATCCTAGGCAAGCATGCTGCCGACCTAGTTACATCCCAGCCCCAGAAGTAGTTAGCCAAAAAAAAGAATTCACTGCTGGGTGGGTCAGACCATTCCCAGTTGGTCACTGTGAACATTTTCAGTGTTTTAACCGTGAACTTTATTGGTAGTTGTATAAAATATTAACAACCTGCTTCCTGTGGGCAAAGATCCTGCGTGACCAAGCTTTAGTTCAGGGAGTGTTTTTTGGTGACAGGACAGAGGCACTCAGTCTGTCATTCAGCCCCAGACTAAAGCCACCACTGCTCCAGTAAGGGGTGGGGGAAATCAGATTACAGGTGCACATGTGTGCACACACTGGTCCATTGTAGACGCCCAGCACCCAGTGGCCTTGTTATATGTGCAATTTCTTCCTATATTTATTTATGATTTATTTATTTAATGTGTATGAGTGTTTTCCCTAAATGTATCTAAGTGCATCCATATTATACAATGCCCTCAGAGGCCAGAAGAGGCTGTTGGATTCACTGGACCTGAAGTTATGGACAGTTATGAGCCTCCTTGTGTGTGCTGGGAACCAAACTGGGGTCCTCGGTAAGCATAGTTGTTTCTCTTAACCACTAAGCCATCTCTCCAGCTCCATATGCAATTTCTGGATTTATTGTGTATATAAGTATATGTATTTGTGTACATGTGAATGTGTGTATGTGTGCAAATGTCTGTATGTGTGTGTATGTTTGTGTGCCTTGTATGCATCCATACATCTCATTTTTCTTTTTCTTCTTTTTTTTTTTTACACATCTCATTTTTCTAATCTACCCAGCACTTATATCATAGCACTGGGTAAATAGTGCTTTCAAGATTGCCTCTTGGATTTTTCAGGCATAGTGCTGTGTGATTTGTTTACAGGGTATGATCTATTCTATTACACTGGCTTTTTATCAGGTTGTTTGGCCAAGTTAAACTACATTTCTCAGAATCCATTTTATTTTTAAAAATATTTTTTTATTTATTTTGTGAGCATGTGTATTGCCTGAAAGTGGGTGTGTGCACCTATGTCATGCCTTGCCTGCCAAGTCAGAAGAGGGCATTGGATCTCCCTGAAACTGTGGCTACAGGCGGTTGTATGTGGGTGCTGGGAATCCAACCTGGGTCGTCTGCAAAAGCAGCCAGTTCTCTTAGCCACTGAGCCATCCCTCCAGCCCCAGAATCCATCTTAAAAAGCGTGAAGGAAAGGTGGATGAGTGCAGTGCTCTGTCACAGAGGGGGAAGCAGCAAGCATTGCTCAGTGTGCACGGAGAGTCATCCAAGTGCTGCCTTGAAGTCAGTCGGCTTTAAGTTTGGGTGGTCACTGGTGGGCCATGCTTCCGTTCCAGAGCACCACACTGGACATGCTTATCCTGCCCCACAATGGCACAGTTTCCTGTAATGGACCCAAGCCTCTCCATCCACCAGTACACCGTGCACAGCTGCCTCTCCATGCACCAGTCCACCATGCACAGCTGCCTCTCCATGCACTAGTGCACAATGCATGGCTGCCTCTCCATGCAACAGTGCACTGTGCATAGCTGCCTCTCCATGCACCAGTGCACCTTGCATGGCTGCCTCTCCATGCACCAGTGCACCTTGCACGGCTGCCCCTCCATGCACCAGTCCACCGTGCACAGCTGCCTCTCCATCCACCACTACACCATGCACAGCTGCCTCTCCATGCACCAGTTCACCGTGCACAGCTGCCTCTCCATCCATCAGTCCACCATGCACAGCTGCCTCTCCATGCACCAGTCCACCATGCATGGCTGCCCCTCCATGTACCAGTGCACCATGCATGGCTGCCCCTCCATGCACCAGTGCACCTTGCACAGCTGCCCCTCCATGCACCAGTGCACCATGCATGGTTGCCCCTCCATGTACCAGTGCACCATGCACAGCTGCTTCTGTCCATCTGTCTCCATCACACTGCTTCCTTTGTTGAATCTGGCTGATTCAGGTTGTCAGCTCTGCAAGGTCATGGACTATGTGCCATTTTCCTGATCCACCAGAGCTGGGAGCACAGCCTTGGGTAGTGCTCAGCACTTCAGTATTGTCTCTTGGATGTTTCAAGTGTAGTTTCTGTGGGATTTGTTACCAGTTAAATATGTGCTGAGAACTCTTGAGGTAGCTTCAGTGGATCTGTGTGATCAAGCACCTGACAAAGGGGGAAGCTGTGTGTGCCTGTGTTGTATTTATATGTGTTGTGTGATATATGTGTACTGCACATGTGTGGCACATGTGTGCTATGTATGCTTTATATGATGGGGGTTGCATGTGTGGCATGTATATGGTATGTGTGTTTAATGAATGTGGTGTATGGCATGCTATTGTGTGTTGAATGTGTGGCATGTATATGTATGTTGTCCATGTATTATATGACATGCATGTTATATATTGCATTGAGGTGTGGGTAATATGTATGTAATATGTGTGTTACATATGTCATATAGCATGGCATTGTATGTGTGGTTTAAGATGTGTGAACTTATGTTGTATGGTATGTATGCTTTATGTTTGAGCCACACAGAAACTTGTACACTAAAATCAGACCTAACACCACTCTCAATTTGGGGGACATATTCCAGATTAAGGCAAGGCCTTCTTAACCCCTTCACGATGGTTTTGGCAATGGTGCCTGTAAGAAAGTTAAGGTTGCTGACCTCATAGACAGCTGCTCATCTGCCGCTATTTGTCATCGGCTCAATTCTTCATTCATAGGGCAATGCAAACCTCTCCCTGTGGGAATGTTCCTCAAATTGACAGACCCTTGAATGTTAGAACTACTGAGTCATCACATGTCACTGACATAGCAGGAGCTTTTGGCTATCTCGAGTGAAGGCCTGTGTCACACATCAAAGCACCAGGAGAGGATCATGTTGGCAGGAATGAATTCTGAGAGTCATTTCTATGGAATGTGCTTGACAGAGATTGAAGAAGGCCGCTCAAATGTAGGGGAGGGCAATGGACGACAGGCAGTCATCTAACCAGCCCAAATGTAAGGAAAGGCCGTCGGGCGACAGGCAGTCATCTAACCAGCCCAAATGTAAGGGGAGGCCGACGGACAACAGGCAGCCATCTAACCAGCCCAAATGTAAGGGAAGGCCGACGGACGACAGGCAGTCATCTAACCAGCCCAAATGTAAGGGGAGGCTGACAGATGACAGGCAGTCATCTAACCAGCCCAAATGTAAAGGGAGGCCGATGGATGACAGGCAGTCATCTAGCCAGCCCAAATGTAAGGGGAGGCCGACGGACAACAGGCAGCCATCTAACCAGCCCAAATGTAAGGGGAGGCTGACAGACGACAGGCAGTCATCTAACCAGCCCAAATGTAAGGGGAGGCCGACGGACGACAGGCAGTCATCTAGCCAGCCCAAATGTAAGAGGAGGCCAACGGATGACAGGCAGTCATCTAACCAGTCCAAATGTAAGGGGAGGCCGACGGACGACAGGCAGTCATGTAGCCAGCCCAAACGTAAGGAGAGGCCAACGGACGATAGGCAGTCATCTAACCAGCCCAAATGTAAGGGCAGGCCGACGGATGACAGGCAGTCATATAACCCGGTCTTGGGAGGAGCCGGGTCTGCATTGCCGCAGTGGCAGGAGCTGTGAGCTCCCACCTCAGCAAGGTGTTGAGGCCCACCTGGGAGGGAAGGTGTGTTAGTCAGACATGCTGAGGATCATGCGACAGGACCTTCTGGTCTAGGCCAATAGCATGATGTTGGTGGAAGGCTTTGCACATAAAGAGACACGGGCATAGTGCAACCTTGCTTCCCAGGTCAAATCTGACTTATTAGCAGTGGTGATATGCCTGCCAGCTTTCCATACAACACAGACCCATCAACACAACGCCATGAGCAAATCCTTTCAGTGACAATATGATCTTGAAATGAGTTTTTAATGATCATTTTTATAAAGCACAGGCGGGTGCTTAGCCTGTCGCACTAGTCCATCTGCTGAGAGTCCCTAGCTGAGGAGATGGCCGTTGTTTCTGCTACCATCTTGCCAGAGCGCCTGGCCCCCATTTCAACAAGACATGCTTGTGACTGTGTTCCAAGTTCCTTTCCTTTTGCCTCCCCAGCCCCACATTCTGGACATCTAGATCAGGCTGCTGCGCACCTCATTAACAGTGGCACACTGCCGTCCCCCAACCCCCCAGGTAATTTCTCTGCAGATCCCTGGGTAGTGACTTGGCTTTTTGAGATACCTCTCTGAGACATTACCCAGAAGCACAGCACTGCTTGTTCTTTGGAGGAGGTGATGCTTACCTGAAGTAGGCAGGCAGCCCCTACCCAGGCAGGGCTCTCTGAGTGGGAGGTGACTCATGAGTGTGGGGTGGCACTCCCATCCTCACAAAATGGTGAACTCATCCTTCTGTTCCTCCCTCCATAGCTATGGAAGGGATGGAGGTGTGAAGGAGCCTACATCTCCAGAGATACAGGCTTGGGCACAGTTATCCCTGGGGGAAGTTGCACTGTGGTGTCAGCCTAGCCTGCTTAAAGCTGCCTCAATGACCTTTTTTGAAGGCCAGGAGGTGTCTTCAGAGAACTTAAAATGCTAAGGTGCTAACATCACAATTTAGGGATTGGAAAGAGTGGAAAACTGCAATTGTCAAGCGGCTTATTCCACTCAATGCAGACAGCCAGCCTGTGGGATAAATGTGACCCCTAGACAGATCTGGCCCCCCCATGGAGCTAGATCACATTGTGGTTTTTAAAAAAATATATTCAATATGTTTTGGCATGTCACACTTTAAAGTGGATTGCCTACAGTTCCAAATCCCAGTTTATCTGAAAGACTCAGAAAACTTGGTCAGCTGAGGCCCAAGGAGGGCCCTGTTGATGGAAAGGCAGGCAGGATCTATGAGCATCCTTCTTAACAGATCTGGGTTGTCTCCATGGATACAAAGCCTACTTGTCATCCTCTCCCCTCACCAAGCCCAGTGTCCATGTGTCTCTGCACACACAACGTGTGGCACACAGAAGATAAGGATGAACGAGTCACTTTGTGGTAGAGAGCGAATGCCAAATGCTTTTGGGAGGTGACTCTGGCAACCTTCTTGTGTGTTTCCTCTCAACCCTCATTGGTATTTGAGCTTGTGGTCCATGTTTTAATTAGCTTAGAGGGCATTTTGCAAAGCTAGCATGGAAGGCAAATAAGCTTGGAGGGAGATGGAGATTCTGGGAAAGCCCAGAACAAAGGCTCCACTGGGCAGGACCTGGAATCTTCTAGGCAGAGCAAGAAAGGAGGACACAGGTTTGCCCCCAGTCTTAGTTTTCCTGGATCTGGCTTTGAGTGTTGTGGTTTAAAAAGGATGTGTTTGGGGCCAGCAAGGTGGCTCAGTGGTTAAGGTGCTTGCTGTCTAGCTTGATGACGTGCATGTGATTCCTAGAGGAAAGAACTGAGTCTTCAAGTTTCCCTCTGACCTCAACATGGAAATGATGGGAGATACATACACATGTAAACTACACACATATGTAAACTACACACACATGTAAACTACACACGTATGTAAACTACACACACATGTAAAGTACACACACATGTAAACTACACACACATGTAAAGTACACACACATGTAAACACATAATAAATAAATAAATACATTAGTAAAATTTTAAACGTTTAAATGATGTGTTTGGTTGTCAAGCTGACAAGGTAGAGACTTGAGATCATTAATTTCAATTGTCAATTTGATTGAATCAAGAAACACCTAGGCTCTTTTCAGAGATATTTAAGTGAGGAAGGAAGACTCCCTGAATGTAGGCAGCACCATTCCATGTTCTGGGGTCCCGGGCTGAGCACCAGGCTCTCCTCCCTCCCTCCCTCCTTTCCTCCCTCCCCACTCCCCTTCCCTCCTGGCTGTGAACACAATGTGACCAGCTGCTTCATTCTCCTACCACCATGCCGTCCCACCATGATGCACTGATTGTACCTTGAGCTGTGAACCCCAAGAAACCCCTCCTTCCTTCCCTCCTTAATTTGCCTTTGTCAAGCGTTTTGTGACAGCAATGAGGACAGTACCTAATACACCTGTGCTAACCCAGGACGTTCCTGGTCGGTTTGGCCGGTTGGTCACACAGGCAGGCAGATTGGCACAGGTAGTAAAGGGTTCACCACAAGCCCACCTCTTCCCAGATTTACCCACAGATGGCCCCAGGGTCTGCGTCACTCCCCTGAGCCTAGGGATGACTAGGTTCCTGAAGCCTAGTGCTCATGCAGTGCTGAGGACTGTGTACAGGAAGAGCAGCAATGCATTCATTTCTCTGTTCCCTGAAACACACCTGGCGTGGGCTTGGGCTTGGGGCTCCCTTGAGAACCCCCCAAATTGCTAGTCAATTGCTTTTTCTTCTGCTTTGAACCTCAGTTGAATCTCCCTGAGGTACAGAAAGAAAGGGCTGGGGGAGGGGGGTAGTCACTGGCCAGGTGCCTTAGGTTCCAGAAGGATCCACTCAAACGAAGCTGCTTGGCTTGAAGTGTGGTCATCCATCTGGTCCACCAGTCGGTGGACTCGATCATCATGGAGGTCATCCTTGAGAGGAAATGAGCAGTCACTCTTGCCAGAGTGGGATTTGTAGCATGTCTGTTTTCAGGGTTACTTCCTCTACATGAGGTGATTGTTCTCCAACACCCCCCCCCCCATCCTTCTCACCTTGACACAGCTTAGCCCTCACTGAAATCTGATCTCTTTATAGCTTGGCACATCTGGCTCTGGTCACCACTATCTTCCCTTGTCCCCAAAGTTCCACATCTTAATGTTTAAGCACCATAGCACATGGAATTCTAAATCTGCTAAACAGGGATGCCTGGAGGGCTCATCTGGGCTGAGCTGAGTTTTATTACGAGTGGTGTGAGGAAAGATTTTCACAGAACAAATGAATAGTGATGACGACATGGCAGGACGGCCTGGTTTATAAAGAGGATGATCTGCTGGGATTCCACCATGCCTCAAGGCCTAGCTCAAGCCACACATAGGTGGTGTGTCCGCTCACAGTGTAGGCTGGACCTCCTCCTCACTCAGCCTGGGTTCTCTGGAGGATCAGAATCAGCAGAGTTTATATGAAAGATACCCAGGGAAGGGCTGGCTGGTCCAGCAATGGTCATCTGCTTGCTGGAGAGGCGGAGAGCGTGGTACGTGCTCAGTGCATGAAGCTGGATGCCTCAGCAGTACCATTGCCTGGAGAGGGCAAGAGCCCTGAGTCTGATGTCAGCAAGGGGTTGTGGCAGCAGCAGCAGCACCAGCAGCACCAGCAGCACCAGCAGCAGCAGCACCAGCAGCAGCACCAGCAGCACCAGCACCAGGAGCAGCAGCAGCAGCAGCAGCAGACACACCTGCTCAGGAGGAAGGGAAGGCACTGCTTTTCCTCAGAGCACTTTAGGCCAGGGCCACCCACTTTGTGGGTAGGTCTCCCCTGTTAATCTTTACAGAAAGCACCATTACACAGATGTATCTCCTCGGTGACTCTAAATCCCATCACGTGGACACCAAGACAAAACATCATACCCCTCTCCTTCCTGTGGCCCTCCAGACAACGCTATGACTGTAAGATATGCATTTTCTCTACTCAGTCCTCAGCCCCACGTGCCTTTGCATGCAGATTCCTCCACACATCATGTAACCCTCCCCTACTTCTGGGGCCTCTGGCCACTGTTCCAGCCCTGGTGTTGTATGCTGGCCAGCTCTGCATGCCTCTGGCAGGCTCTAGGTGGACATACACTATAATGGCTAACCCGTGCTGGTGGTCCAAGCCCTCGTCTCCCTTCCAGTTGATGCCATGGCCTTCGATGCTGTGACTTACCAGGCCAACACATGCTCATCCGAATGCTAGGGGAGTTGACACCTTGCAGGGAAATTTATGACCAAAAGGAGGCAAGGAACAAAATGTAAGATCTTCCTCTTCCTGTCCCCTGGAGCAATTGCTCTGAGGTACATGAGACTTCCCAACTTCCCTAGGGACCAAGCAGTTCACAGGGCTTATAGGTAATGTGTCTTGGTAGTGGTCTCCATCTTCTCTGCTCCACTTCCTTGTGACATGTTCCTCCATCTGATACTATAATGAGTAAGAACAGTTGTACATTAATTACAGCCATGAGCCATGCTTTCTGGGTGAAGACACTTTATATTTTTATGGTTGACCTTCTCATGATCTGAATGTACAGTGTCACCTATAGGCTCATGTGTCTGAACATTTGGTTCCTACCTGGTGGTACTGTTTGGGGCAACTGTGGAAATTTGAGGGGGTGTGACCTAGCTAGAGAAAGTGGGTCATTGGAGGTAGGTCTTGGGTCATACCCCATTGCTTCTGCCTTGAGCTCTCGATCTGTCTCCTGCTCTTCTGAGATGTAAAGACCCCATGATACAGGCTCCTGCCACCCAAAGCAAGCTGGTTCCGACCACCATGCCTTTCCAGCCTGGATAGATAGGTAGATAGATTCCCCTAGACCATCAGCCAAAATAAGCCTTTCCTTCCTTAAACTGTTTCTTTGGGGGGCATTTGGCCACATTGATGAGAAAACAACTGACCCTTCACCCCCTAGTCATTTCCTTCCTATTTTCTCGGAGGGCCTCAAAACCCAAGTCAAAGGGGACACTTGGGGATGAAGCCCAGGGACCAGCCAAGGGACCAGGTGGAGTGTGTGTGGGGTTTGTGGTCAGGGTCTTCCTGACCCTTGCTTGTAGCTTAAAGAGAATACACAGACTGGCTGTGGTGCCCCTGGGCCTCTTGCCAAATGGTAGATAGAGATTTTTGTTTTCATTTTGTTTTGTTTCTTGTTTTAAAGTGGCCACTTTTTCATCATTGCTGAAAAATCAGAGCGTATAGACTATTCTTCAGCATATCTCGCACCGTTTACCTGCTTTTCCTTGTCCTCTGGGAGGTTGAGGACTGTGAAGGATGTGATCCTCACTGCACCAGCTGGCCATTCAACTTACCACCCTCTTCCCAAGTCAGGAAGAAAAGTAGAGACAGGACCAGTGATGCACACGGCTGCCACCTGATGTTCCACGCTCTCTGAATCCTATGCAGACTGTCTGCAGACACACTGGGAACTAGCTGACAATAGTTGCTGCTGTTCTCTGAAACACACTGTGATGATGAACACTGACTGTCAAGTTGACAAGATCTAGAAACCTTCAAAGGTAAGTCTGCAATCATGCTTAGAGGGGATTATTTGGATTAACTTAATAAGGAGTGAGGATCCACCCTAAATGTGGACAGCATCATCCCACAGGTTGGAGTCCTGGACTGAATGAAAAAGAAAGTGAGCTGAACACCAGCAGCCATCTCTCTGCTTCCTGACTGAGGACGAGATGTGAGCAGCTGCCTCAGCTCCTGCCGCCATGCCTTCCCACCATGATGGCTATCCTGTGGAACTGTGAGCCAGGATCAACTCCTCTTCCCTTGGATATTGTGTCGTAGTGCTAGAAAAGTAACTGATACATACACTCTGTGTATGCCCCCTTTTGCTTGTTTGCTGTTTTATTCATTCTGGGACCCAACAAATGGAATGGTACTGCTCACAGCCAGGGTGGGTTGTCCATTCTTAGTTAAACCTCACAGACACACATGTAGATGTGTTTCCTAGGTGATACCAGTCAAGCTGACAGTGAAAATTAATCAGCACACCACCCTACTGGTCCTGGGAACTCATTGCTATGACCTCTAATGACCTAAGGACAAATCTCATCACGACACCCTTGTGCAACCTTCATCCCAAAGAGAAACTTAGCTGAGACAGTTCATTTTGCCAATGTTTAGTGAATGAATGGGGTGTGGGGGTTCAACTACCCAGAACATGCTAATATCTCATCTGATGGGCTCTATTGCAGGACATTTTTATGTACAATCTGATGCCCCAAAGCAGTAGATTAACTAAACATCGGCAAAGGAGGTGTCACAGCCTATAGCTGCCTGGTGGCGCAGCATTGCTTCTGTCTCTCCACTTCTCCTTTCATAGTGGACTTGCCTCTCTTCTGGTCTTCCCTGGCCCCTGGCCTTCACAAATCCACCTGCTGATCCAGGCTACTATGATGGATTTTCAGGTCATCTTTGAAATGCGCTTTGACCTGGAAATGGCAAACTCCAGAGAACCTTCCTGTCCTTCCCCCAATTACATGCCTGCTTATCTCAGTTCTCATCAAGGTCTGAGCCACCCTAGTTTTCTACCAATGGGCTTTCTGCTCCATATGGCATACACTTCTCTTGATCTGTTTCTGGTTCTCAAGCCCTAAAGCAAAAAGGAGAACTGACCACTAATGGATCTTCAGTGAACCCAAAGAATCCTTTCCTCTTCATAATCCATTGTCTCAGGTGTTGTGTTATAGCAACTCAAAATGAACATAGCAGGAATCTGTGTGAGTTCCTTATGTTCTTGGTAGTGTTTTATTTATTTTTATTTTTTAAGTATTATAAAATAAGCAATGTATAAAATATAGTTTAATATAAAATAGTTATATTCTACAAACATCCTTAATTATCTGGGTTACAGAAGAGTGCGTTTTACACACATTATCAATATTTGCCATAAGAACTAATTTAGTGCCTTTCAAATTATTGTTAGCCAACTTGTTAAACTATGTTAAATGCTATATTTATACACAAAGGTATTGAATAGCCTAAATGGACTTGACAGTATCAATGCAATAAAATTATTACCAAGTGAATCTTACTGAAAACGAAGTTAAATTAATTAAAATTTCTAAAACACTAAACAAAAATCAAGTGACCAAATGTCTGTGACAAAGAAACGTGTGTTTTTTGTTTTTTGTTTTTTTGTTGTTGTTGTTGTTTTTAATTTTTTTATTTTTTAAAATTTTTTTTTATTTATTTATTTATTTTTATGTGTATGAATGTATTGTCTGCATGCAGGTCTGCGCACCCGTGTCGTGCGATGCCGCGGAGGTCAGAAGAGGGTGTCGGATTCCCCTGGAACTGGAGTTCTCCTGGAATTGGAGTTTCAGATGGTTCTCGGCCGCCATGTGGGTGCTGGGGACCGAACCCGGGTCCTCTGTAAGAGCGGTCGGTGCTCTTAACCGCTAGGCCATCTCTCCAGCCCCGAAACGTGTGTTTTTTGATCAAAGCAAATTATTGCTGGCTAAACTCACTATGTAGCCCAGGCTGGCCTCAAGTTTTAATTCTCCTGCATTGGCTCCCAAGTTCTGGGTTGGCAAGTGTGTGCTACCACACCTGGCTCACATGTATAATTCTTTACTCATAAATATTACTAAACTGATGACCATTTTTAGTTCTTGTGGCTATTAATGGGCATGTTATATAGACACTAAGTAATTCTATGAGAAGAGCCCCTCTGTTCTTAACATCCATGGGAGGGCTGAGCCAGAGGGAGCAAGACCACTGGACCCATGACATCAGTCTTGATGACCCCTTCCCACAGAGAAAGCAAAGTCATGGGTCTGGTGGTCTCGCTCCCTCTGGCTCAGCCCTCCCATGGATGTTAAGAACAGAGGGGCTTTTCTCATAGGTGTATAGTCATATATGTCAGGGCATGTGGAAACCACATTGTGCCACCACCTCCAGGTGCGGCAGATAGCTGGGTGCCTCTCAGTGGCTGGACATTGGCAGGGAGACACACTGTATTTTGTTAAGGGCTTAGCTGCCTCTGTTCACATGTGTCTTGAAGTTCAGATTCTAGAAAGAAGAAACTAAAAGCATGGCAAATTTTAGAGAGCCAGTTAGGCTGATTTTATGTGTGATGCTATACAGGTTAATTAGATGCAACTTTGTACACACACTGAGTCCAGTGTGCAGGGAAGGGAGCAGAAAAGTAGGAAGTTTCCTCTGAGCTCCTGTGGAGTCCTGGGGTGGCCAGTCCTTTCCCTCAAGTCACTGAGCCACCATACTCTGCACAAGCAAGGAGAGTCGACGCCTTGTTCCAAGAGGAGTGAAGAGTGTGGGCTCCTGCGAATTTCAGACTTTCTGCTCTTGCCTTAAGTAAGGCTCCTGCCCTCGCATCAGTGAACCAACTAGCAATGCGCATCCTGTCCTGTCCACTTCGAAAGGGGGAAGGGGAGCCCAGTCCCGTCCCACCTCAAACCTATATGAGATAAAAGCCCAGACTCTCCAGAGGGATAGATGGTGATCCAACTCTGGGCCTTACATGTTAGTCCACTGGAGTCTAGTCAGCCTATCCAGATCACTCCCATAAAGAATATCAGCAGTCCCTTACCCAGCAGTAATCAGCTACCAGTAGTTGTGCGGAGGTTGGGGTCTGCTGCCCATTTCCCCAGCTCCATGCTGGGTTTTGTCTGGTTGAGTTGCACGGGTCTTGCGCGTGCTGACACCACTGCTGTAAGATGGTATGAGCAGGGTCCCAGGGTCCTGGAAGAGGCCTGGAAGACTCTGTTTTTTTTTTTTTCTTTCTTTCTTTTTTTAGTTTTTTCCTTTTTTTGGTATTTTTGAGGCAGGGTCTCCCTTTTAGCCCCAGCTGTCCTGGAGTTCCCTCTGTAGTCTAGGCTGGCCTTGAACTCACAGAAATCCACCCACCTCTACCTCCCGAGTGCTGGGATTAAAGGCACGCGCCACCACACCCGGCTAGACTCTGCTTTCTTATGTTCATGCACCAATCCTGGCTCTTACACTCTTTCTGCCTCCTCTTCCGCAATGGTCCCTGAGCCCTGAGGAGGTGAGTTTTAATAAAGGAGTCCTATCCAGGGACACACTCTCTGGAGTCTCTTATTCTCTGCACTTTGGCCATTTGTGGCCTTTTGTGTGCTGTGTTACATAAGGAAGCTTTGCTGGTAAGAGTTGAAAAATGTATTATTGTTCTCTCTACCTCCATTCAGCTATGTCCTATGACTCTTAAGTGTTGAGGTTCCATTGTAGGTGTGTCACTTATGGCTGGGCACCTCTTAGACATATATTCTCTGTTTGTGACCAATTGTAGAACACTGTAATTAATAGTCTTCATCTGTTGCAAATAAAGAAGTTTCTTTGTTGTGTGGCAAATGGTATACTTTGTAAGTATAAGGATCCATATTTAACATACAGTAAGAAATTATATTTGTTGGGACTGAAGAGATGGCTCAGTGGTAGTGGCTGCTCTTGCAGAAGACCGGGGTTCAATTCCCAGCACCCACATGGAGGCTAAGAACCTGTCTTTAAGACAGGTGTGGTGGTGTGTGCTTTTAATCCCAGCTCTTGGGAGGCAGAGGCAGGTGGATTTTGGTGGGATCAAGGCCAGTCTGGTCTACAGAGTGAGTTCAAGGCCAGCTGGGGCTATAGGGAGACCCTGTCTCAAGAAGACAAAAAAAAAAAAAAAAAGAAATTATATTTGTCTAGGGATACAACAGAGGTGGGGTGGGTTTTTCTCTGGTATCTATGACCTCTCCAGC
The DNA here is from genome assembly GCA_009823505.1 of Rhizomys pruinosus. Taxonomy (NCBI): domain Eukaryota; kingdom Metazoa; phylum Chordata; class Mammalia; order Rodentia; family Spalacidae; genus Rhizomys; species Rhizomys pruinosus. The sequence continues at coordinate 453,487 of VZQC01009282.1, read as the reverse complement.
AATGTGTATTTGGCTATGTTTACAGTACCACACACGAGTTCCCTCCCATTGAGAGAGCTTTAAGCCCAACTAGATAGCTATTGATTACCCCCAACTACTGCACTGCTGAGTTTGCTGTGGCCAGTCATTGTTACAATTAGGTACACTGGGTTGGACCACTGACTGGTTTTCTCCCTTAGAAGCTTGCACAGCATCCTCTTAAACCGTAAGAGCTTGTCTTCAGGATAGGTGGCTTCCAGGTCAGTTCCAGCTCCATTGCTCCAAGTCCTGCCTTCAGCAACAGGGTCTTACCTTCAAGTTCTGGGAGGTAATCCAAGGGCTTTGGCAATAGTCTGTGTTACTTAGGAGTCTCTTCCTGCTACTTGAAGGGAGGTCTCTCTGTGTTTCTTGTTATACAGCCTTTAGGTATAACACGCAAGCCATAGATTTTTGTAGTAAACATTTCCCTCTGGTTTGCACGCCAATGTAGCTTTATCTGTCCTCCTCCTCTCACCCCAACTCACTCTTCGGATAAAGTACCCCACTTCCCCTTGATAATGCCTGTCTCCTATCTACCCCATTCCAGCTCCTCCTCCCCCGTCTTTCCCTGCACGCCCTTCCCTCCTCTCTTCCCAGTTGAGTGCACTCGTTTTCCCTGTCCCCCTTGGTAACGTCTGTTTCCTACTAGGTCCTCTCCTAGGCTCTTTCCTTCCCTTTACCTGCTTCCCTTTACCAGCTTCCTTTCCATTTTCCTGGCTTTTGTGGTTACATCAGGATAATACTCACATATAAGGATTTGGTGCTAAAATCCACAAATGAGAGAGAAAGCAGGTCATCATTTTATAATTATTTACCTGGTGAAGAAGCAGACTCAAGAAAAGACCCAGCGTCTGGCTGCACAAACTATATTCATTCTCATCCAATTGCATCTTTCCTTAGTGGCTGGAGTATCATCACACACACTTCTAAATTTCAACAGAGACAAACTATGAGGAAAGATCATTGCTGCCCATGTCAAGTGCATCCTTGGGGGCCCAGGAGTTAGGAGCTGGAGAGGAAAGAAGTGTCCACCTTGCTGACTCGTGCCAACCTCTAGCATGCTCCAATCCTCCTGTTCCACCACAGTCCAGAAGTACTACAGACCAGGAAAAGAATAGGCCACATGCCTTAAAGGCAAAATTCTAAAATCCTATATGTGGCTTCTCGGGAGTTTTGCAGAAACACCTCTCCACAAAAGCAGACATTCTGCCCTAGAAAATGCAGATCTCCAAACACAGAGCTGCATACTGGCAGGACATCGGCTTCATGTCTCAGTATCACCTTCAGAAACCATTCCTAACCAGCCTGCCCCAACTGAAAAATGAAGTGAGATAAAGAAGGATTGTCCCCAAATCTTCTGTTTACCTGGTTTTTAAAATCCTAGTCCATGTGTCAGGTAGATAATTTCTGATTACAGGAACTCTCCATGGGAGACTGAGAAACAATTTACCTGGGTTGATAAGGAGCAAATATTTACCAGGTGACATTTATGGTGCACTTCCATCAGCTGAGAGCTCTAAGTTCCCAAACTGCCACAGGCTGGTGTTTATGACACCTATCTCATTGTGTGCACTAAGCTCGGCCTTACTTTCCTGGACTCTGAACTTGCTGGCTGTCATGTTAGTGTGACACTAAGTCTGTGACACAAAGTCAGTTAATGCCCCCAACCCTCCCCGTACTCCCCTGTGATACCTCTTTTCTGACAGTGAGCAGTCCCCACAGATGGACCCCAATTCATGGCTGTCTCTTTCTGCTGTTTCTGGATTGTTCCATATAACTTTGTACTTCAACACATCACCCAGCCTGAGGAACTGGTCCTGAGAAAGAGCACATTGCTGCCCAGTCTCCAGTCAGACGGAAATCAGATCTCTTCTGAAATCCTTGGTTCACATTCAGTTTGCTCTTTCTGGAATTTGGTAGCAATTGTATATTCAAAGAAAGCTTTGAATATAACAGCACCCAGGCCGAAGTTCCATTAATTTCCCAAAATTTCATTTTTCATTTCATTCATCCAAAAGTTCCATTAATTCCCAAAAAATTCCTTTTTCATTCATCCTGTGATTTCTTTAGTATTCCACTTCCTTTTGAAGCTTCTCTTCTCTCCTGTAGCTCCTTGCTTCTCTGGTTGGTTTCCTTTTTCAGTGTTTCGACTTCCTTCCAAAGTTTGTTATTTTCTCCCTCTAGTTCTTTCTGGAGTTTGTCTCCAAAAGGGAGACATCCGCTCCTTTAGTTATTTCCAATGTTTGTCATTCTCTCCCCTAGGTCCTCTTGAGCTTTTCTTTATTTTGTCTCTTAGTTCTCTGACTTGTTGCTTTAGTAGCTTTGATTTCTCTGAATAGTCCACAATTGTTCCTCTAATATCTGTGCCTGGGCCATCCCCAGGGGGATCCCACTGTAGGAATCTCCCACAGGTTGGTAAGCTTGGTGTGGATTATCCTGCACCTTTCCCATGTTTTTTTTTTTTTTTTTTTTTTTTTTTTTGCCTGTATTCTTGATGCGAATCCCAAATGCCTCTTCACTGTTGTGAAGGTTGCTTGTCTTCCTTCAAATGCCTTCATTTTTTCTCCTTGTTTATGGAGTATGATTGTCTAGTTTCAGGCTTTCAATTTTGTTTATATATTGGACGTCTAACTCACTCTTCCCTTCTGTTCTGAAGGTTCTCAAAAATCCACTTGGACACCCCCTCAACCAATTCCAGTTGTGTGTGGGGGGTGTTTGTGGGGGTTATGCCTGGCTTAGCTGTGCTTCAGGTGATCCTGGGAAGCCCCTGATCGAGCTCTGGCACTCAAGTCTCACAGTGGCAACAGGCCCACCTTTAATACCAGCTAGCAGGGTGACTTGCCCAACAGCCACACAAGACAATGATTAACTATCCAAAAACCAATGAACAATTATCAAACAACCCAGAGATAAAATTATCCAACAATCTTGCCCAGCTCCTACCTGTGCATCACATGGTCCTGGCAAGTCCCTGATCTAAGCTCTGTGCACTCGAATCTTTGATTGTTTAAGGGACTGATGCCCAGAAGAACACACTGGCTCAGGGTCATGGCCCCCCCTCATTTTATTCTGAGAGTTTTAAATATGTTGTATATTATTTCTATTCTCCTCTCTTCTCTCTCTCTCTCTCTCTCTCTCGCTCCTCTCTTTCTCCTCCTCCCTAGGGGCCAGTATGGGAGAGAGCCATGCTGGGGGTGGAGGCCATTACACAGTCATACTTGGGGGTACTCGTTTAAATAATGTGATGGTTAATTATGATCATCAACTTGGATTAAGATATGGCTGGGGCATTAGTGAGACAGACCTTTGGGTGTGTCTATGAGGATGTTACCGGAAATGGGAGGACCTTCTAAATGTGGGTGGCTCTACCCTATGGACTGGTGTCCCAAACTAAAGGAAGAACATGGAGGAGGAGAAAACCAGCTGAGTATCAGCACCACCACTTCTGCTTCCTGAGCCACAGAGATGTGAGAAAGCTGCAAATACCTACTGGCACTAGTGACTGGCACATTGCCTTCCCTGCCACGATGGAGTCCATTCCCTTAATAAGTTGAGAGCTCCTGGGAAATGTATCCGTCTTCAGGAGCCTTAAGTGTCCTCCCCAATGTCTAAGATGTAGAACTGCCTGATGGCATCACATGACATCATATGACCCAGACCAGGAAGGGGGTGAAGTGGGGGACCTGCAGCAGCCTGCCAGTTCTGCACTCACCTCTGGAGGTGTCAAGCTTTCCACAGCCCACTGTTTCCATCACTGAAGTTTCTCCTGCTTTATCTCCTTCAGGCCCAACAGCATCCCTACCAGGAAGACACTATGGTTGCTTCTATTTTATAAATGTGCCAAGGTTTAGGGACATTTACCCAAGTTTACACAAGTGGATCCCCAGTGCATCACTTATTCTTTGCTGCTGTGACAGTCACCAGGAGCAAGAGTGACTTAGGGAGAATGAGTTGTATTTTGGCTTACAGTTCCAGAGGGCAGAGTCCGTGATAGCAGGAACGCAGGAAGGGACAGGAAGCTGAGAAATCACCTTATCCACATTTAGGAAGCAAAGAGCAGACTGGAAGCGGGCGAAGCTGCAAGCTCTCGGAGTCTGCCCCCTGTGACTTCCCAGCAAGGCTCCACCTCCTCAAGATTCGTTCCATAGCCTCTCCAAACAGCTGCTGAACAGGGACCAAGTGTCCAGAGAACGTGCGCTTAGGAGGGAATTTTCTCATTCAAACCGCCACCCCCAGACATCCTGGTCCAGACCTTGCAAAGGCCAGCATGGATCCTGGACAACAATGAGCCAAGTCTGCTCAGAGTTCTTGGATCAATGGGAGCAGAGATGACTATGTTCATACATAACTTCACACCAAAGAAAACAGAATCACAGTCCAAAAGGTGTAGCCACCTGTCCTTGGCCTTAAGCTATGACTAGAACCCTTCTGAGCCATTATACCTTCAGATGAGACCTTTATGGACAGGGAGAAAAAATATAAAGCAACTCATATAATGTTTAAAACTATTTCTTGATGCCTGACACCAGGTGAGACACTTCATGTACTTCAGGGTGGGGACCCAAGGGAATTCTTCATCCTGGGCTTAGGAAAATGTGTGCTGTTGTTTTCCATGCCATGCCAAAGCCGGACTATTTTACCACTTTCCAGTCACTCCCAAGTCAGTAAACAACAGCTACTGTGAGCCTGTGATTTTGTGGACTGCCAATTTGGGGCTAGGCTTGGCTGACTGGGCCATCTCAGGCCTGGGATAGGGTCTGGATGTCATTGGCCTTCGGCACTTCAGTCCCCAGCCTTCATAGAATGGAGCTGTGTACCACAGCTCTCTGAATAAGGCAGACCTTGGCTTGTTCACTCCATGTAGGAAGGCTCTGTGTACAGCCATAGACCACATATTCAAAGACAGGTGCTTCTGATCTCTCCACTTACATCGCATTTGGTACTGTCCCCACTGTCCAAGAAAGGTCACACAGCCGCCTGGACGTGAGAGTGGAGGAAAACTTTACCTTGTGTATTAGTCGGGGTTCTAAAGAAACAGAAGTAACAGGACGAATATTATAGCTATATACAATTTATTGATTGCTCATGTGACAGAATTCAAGGAGTCCAACAGTAGAACACGGCCACACTGGAAAGGCTGAGAGAATCCAGGGAACTGCGCTAGTCCACAAGGCTGGATGTCTCAGTAGTCCCAATCTAGTGCTGAGGCCCGAATGGATTTCAGGAGATCTCCAGTCTCAGTACACGCTGCGGATCGAAGGTCACACAGCATCAAGACAAACTCACCAGATGAGAGAGGCAAACCGCAGGAAAAGAGGACCAGTCTCCTCTGCACGTGGCCTTAAATACTGCCTGCCGCAGAAGGTAATGCAACCAATTGGGGTGGGCATCCTAGGGTTGAGGGCAGTCCACTCAGAAGACCCTTTTTCTCTTACTTGTTCCCTCAGTCCAGTCAAAGTTGACACCCAGGATTAACCATCACAAGTTCCCACCCCTGTGTCAATGCAAAGCCACATGCAAGTGTGTGGATCACAGGGAGGAAGGGTCCTGTTCAGTTCCCTGGGCATTCTGGGTGTGCCCTGCTGCCTCTAGAAAAATGAGCAACAGCTCTACGGAATGTGGGTGCCCTTAGTAAAGGGCATGTTTCCTTGGTATCTGAGAGGGAGTGCAGGCTTGGAGCATCTTCCCTGAAGCTTGGCATGAGAGTGAAACCCAGGCTTTGGTATCTGGTTAATCTGTAGAACTTGACAAGATCTAGAATCATCTAGGACGAAGCCTTCTGAACAAGTCTGTGAGAAGTTTCAAGTTGGGTTAAATGATGTGGCAAGACCCACCCTGAATGGGCAGCACCATCCCATGGGGCTGGGGGCCCTGGACTAAGTGTAACGTAGCAAAGCAAGCTGAGAACCAGCATGCATCTCTCTCTGCTTCTTGACTGTGGAGGCCATGGAACCAGCTGGGCAGCTCCTGCCACCATGCCTCCCCACCTAGGTGTTGTGTTCCCTCCAACGTGAGCCCAAAATGAAGTCCTTCTACCTTAAGTTTGTTTTGTTGGTATTTTTGTCACAACAATAAGAAACACAACTACATATCTCGAGCTTACCATGTGTTTCTAGTTTGTCTCCATTGCTGTGACAAAACACTCTGACAACACACCAACTTGGGGACGAAAGGGTTATCAGCTTTCATCTCCTGGGTCACAGTTATCACTCATGAGCCCAGGGAATAACCAGGGCAGGAACCGGAGCAGGGCTGAAGCACAGACCCATAGGAATGCTATTTATTGGCTTGCTCCCTTGGCCATGCCCAGCACTGCCTTCTTATGCGGTAAACAACAACTTGCCCAGGGTGCGCAACCACTCATGTGGGCTGGGCCCCTCCACACTGCTTGGACACAAGACCAATACTCCACAAATGTGGCCACAGGCCAATCCAATGAGCCAATTCCCCCAACCGAGCTCCCTCACCCAGGTGTGTCACGTTGACCTGAAAGTTATCCGCACACCATGCAAAAGAAACGGACTATGGCTGTGGCTGGCCACTGCCTACAGGCATTGGCTGTCACTTTACTGAGGCCTGCCCCTTGGGGGGAGCCCCCTGGAAGCCCCTCAGTGTTCAGCTGGTCTCAGGACTCTTATGACTTGTGCAAGGTCTAGTGGAGACATGCAAACAGGGACAGGAACGTACTGGAGTGATCTGGCAGAAGCTCCGAATGAGATTTGGGGTTCTGGAAATGAACTCAACCTCAAGTGAGTTATGAGATTAGGAAAAGTGCTGCTGGCAGATTCCTCTAATTTATGCAACAGAGTTTGTTAGCACAAGGTGCAGGCTCACGCTGTGAGGAAAACAGAGTCCTGATAGAGATCAAACATCCAACCGGGAGATGTCGCTTATTACCTTCATTCCACACAGTGGCTGGACTCCGGCCTATTTCATTAGTCATCTGGATGCTTTTCAGGAAAGGAGTTGGGTTCTTCTCCAGTGGTTAGGCTGTTGTTGTCTCAAATTCCTGAATGTCAGGCACTGTGAGGGGAAATCAGACCAGGAGGGGAAGGGGGACCCTTCCCTCCTAGGACTCTCCTGTTTCCTGACTCACTGTTCTTCCTCACTCTCTGCACCGGTAAACTGTGGGGACTTGAATATGTCAATCACATTTGCCCTAGGTCTGCTACAGGCTGGTTACAGCTTGTGACAGCCCAGCACTGAGAGGCTGGGGACGTGTGGAGAGTGGCCCCATATCCACTGGCCGGCATGGGGTGTGGGGCCCCCTCGCAGGCGAGTTTGTTCCCAAAGTTCACTCTCTATCAAGCTTTGGAGGCTGAGGGCGAAGCTGGAGTCTCAGGCAGCTGGACCCCTGTGCATTTAGGCGATGGCGGCCTCTCCAGGCATCACCTCAGTGGGAAGTCTGGTTCCCGGGGCCATCTGACGATCAGAATCTGCATTTAAATGGAGGAAAAACCTCAAAATTTGGAGCAAAGCTGAATGGGGAGGCGGACAAACTGAATATCTTCTCGTGCTGTAGTAACCATGGCGGCCACGGCACAGCCGATTTCATCTAGAAGAAATTTAAATGATTTGTTAATAAAGGGAGAGGAGGCTTGACTTTAAGGCATTATTTTATCACTTTCACTTTTTTTTGTGGCGCTTCTAAACATAGGATGTTGTCTTGAGTGGAACCAAATGGCTTGGTTCTTCTCCATGATGGACCTTGCTTGCTTTCCTCTCTTACTCTGGAAGCACTTCTCAAAGGTGTCACCTGTTGGGCTCTAGTAGTTGATGAATATTCAACGTCGATTATCAAGTGATAGATAGCTTCGTAGAACTGCGGCTCTAAAGCGTCTGATTTTGCTGGAACAGGCAGCCAGCCAATGGTAAGTTATGGTCCAAGAGGTCCCAAAACGGCCCGCCGTCTATCGGGTTAAGTAAAAAGTAGTTCGGTACTGAGGTATCTAGAGCTCTTCTTGAGTGTGAGGCAAGGGTCACCATATATCTCCATCCATTAATCTCGTAACTTGCTCGCTTACCTTACTTCCTTCCTTCCTTCCTTCCTTCTTCCTTCCTTCCTTTCTTTCTTTCTTTCTTTCTTTCTTTCTTTCTATCCCTTTTTTGAGACAGGGTCTCCTGTGTAGTCCCAGGGTCTGACTCGACGCTGTAGAGCAGGCTGGCCTTGAGCTCACAGAGATCGCCTGCCTCTGCCTCCCAAGTGCTGGGATTAAAGGTGTGCACCACCACGCCCGGCCTCCCTTTTCTTACTAAGTTGGCCAGGCTGGTCTTGACCTACCTTGAACGCTGATTCTCCTGCTTTCAGGATTCCTGTGATTGCATCATGCAACCACCAGTGCCTTGTTTTTTACCTGCCTATTATTTTTTTTATCTTCATTATTTATTTGTGGGCATGCCTGTGTGTACATATGTGTGCATCGTTATGTGTGTACATTGTGTGCATCCGTGTGCCTTATGTTTTTGTACTGTGTTTCACTGCCTGTGCTTGGGTTCGATGGCTAGCATGGTGTACTGTGTGCACTCCTCATTTTGTGTGTTGTACATATGTTGTGGCCATCCTGCTATGTGTGTACATATGTGTGTGCCATTCCTGCATGTGTGTACATATGTGTGCTACAAATTTATCACATTGCATTGTGTGTGTGTTACATATGTGGGCCATCCCTGCTGTGTAGTGTAATATGTAGCACCTTCCTGCATGGGTGGAGGTCAAGGACACATTCTGCAGGAATGTCAGGTTGTGCTTCCTACCTCCAGTTTTGGGGACTGGAACTTGGATTCCTCAGGCTTGTTGGCACAACCCTTCCTGGCATGAGCCAGAGCAAGGTGCTCTATTAATTTTTTAAATGGTGTAAACAGACAAGAATAGGTTATTGTAACTTCAAAAAGGTTTTGAATATAGGAGGCATTGAGCTTTGTTTTTCCTTAAAATATAAAGAGGACAAAGCTTCCAAGGTAACTAGCCAGAGGCAGAGGGAGATCATTAGCCCCCTTTCACTCCCAGAGACCCCCCCAATATCTCTCCTTCCTTGCCACCTCCAGTTGAGAAGCTCTTCTTCATCATGCCATGGTGGTTCAGCCCTGCCACACCCGTAGCAATCAAGTTGGAAAACTCTGGGCTGAAGCCTCTGGAGCCCATGAGCCAAAAATAAGCCCCTTCATCTTGAAGAGTTTTGCTTTTCTCATTAGACAATTCGGAAGGGGATTAACATGGCTCCCCCAAAGGTGGACTCCACTTGACCAGAAGGAGCTGCCATGTCCCACTAACAGTGTAAGGGGCGTTGTACGTCCCTATGTTTGAGATACATCTATGTTTGTTTGTTTTGGCTTGGTTGTGGGTATCTAAACGAGAACCTGCAGAGGTGTCCAATTATTGTTTTAATTGGCACTTTCCTGATATGAGAATAGAAACTTGAATTAGCCATAGGAGAATCTTCCCCATGAAGTGCTGCTGGAGTCTCTTCTTTGTTCTTTTACTGAAAGTCTCAGCATTTCCCAGAGTCCCTTTGTCTGGGCTGTGTCTGGTCTCCCTCCATGGCTGTGTCCAGGCTCCCTCCATGGCTGTGTCCGGTCTCCCTCCATGGCTGTGTCCACTCTCCTTCCATGGCTGTGTCCACTCTCCTTCCATGGCTGTGTCCACTCTCCCTCTATGGCTGTGTCCAGTCTCCATGGCTGTGTCCGGCCTCCCTCCATGGCTGTGTCCCCTCTCCCTCCATGGCTGTGTCCACTCTCCCTCCATGGCTGTGTCCACTCTCCCTCCATGGCTGTGTCCGGTCTCCCTCCATGGCTGTATCCGGTCCCCCTCCATGGCTGTGTCCAGTCTCCCTCCATGGCTGTGTCTGGTCTCCCTCCATGGCTGTGTCCAGTCTCCCTCCATGGCTGTGTCTGGTCTCCCTCCATGGCTGTGTCCAGGCTCCCTCCATGGCTGTGTCCAGTCTCCCTCCATGGCTGTGTCCAGTCGCCCTCCATGGCTGTGTCCAGGCTCCCTCCATGGCTGTGTCCACTCTCCTTCCATGGCTGTGTCCACTCTCCTTCCATGGCTGTGTCCACTCTCCTTCCATGGCTGTGTCCACTCTCCTTCCATGGCTGTGTCCACTCTCCTTCCATGGCTGTGTCCACTCTCCCTCCATGGCTGTGTCCAGTCTCCCTCCATGGCTGTGTCCACTCTCCCTCTATGGCTGTGTCCAGTCTCCATGGCTGTGTCCAGTCTCCCTCCATGGCTGTGTCCGGTCTCCCTCCATGGCTGTGTCCAGTCTCCCTCCATGGCTGTGTCCACTCTCCCTCCATGGCTGTGTCCAGTCTCCATGGCTGTGTCCGGTCTCCCTCCATGGCTGTGTCCACTCTCCCTCCATGGCTGTGTCCAGTCTCCATGGCTGTGTCCAGTCTCCCTCCATGGCTGTGTCCAGTCTCCATGGCTGTGTCCAGTCTCCCTCCATGGCTGTGTCCACTCTCCCTCCATGGCTGTGTCCAGTCTCCATGGCTGTGTCCGGTCTCCCTCCATGGCTGTGTCCACTCTCCTTCCATGGCTGTGTCCACTCTCCTTCCATGGCTGTGTCCACTCTCCTTCCATGGCTGTGTCCACTCTCCTTCCATGGCTGTGTCCACTCTCCTTCCATGGCTGTGTCCACTCTCCTTCCATGGCTGTGTCCACTCTCCTTCCATGGCTGTGTCCACTCTCCTTCCATGGCTGTGTCCACTCTCCTTCCATGGCTGTGTCCACTCTCCTTCCATGGCTGTGTCCACTCTCCTTCCATGGCTGTGCCCGGTCTCCCTCCATAGCTGTGTCCAGTCTCCATGGCTGTGTCCGGTCTCCCTCCATGGCTGTGTCCAGTCTCCCTCCATGGCTGTGTCCACTCTCCTTCCATGGCTGTGTCCACTCTCCCTCTATGGCTGTGTCCAGTCTCCATGGCTGTGTCCGGTCTCCCTCCGTGGCTGTGTCCAGTCTCCCTCCATGGCTGTGTCCACTCTCCCTCCATGGCTGTGTCCACTCTCCTTCCATGGCTGTGTCCACTCTCCCTCTATGGCTGTGTCCAGTCTCCATGGCTGTGTCCGGTCTCCCTCCATGGCTGTGTCCACTCTCCCTCCATGGCTGTGTCCGGTCTCCCTCCATGGCTGTGTCCGGTCTCCCTCCATGGCTGTGTCCAGTCTCCATGGCTGTGTCCGGCCTCCCTCCATGGCTGTGTCCACTCTCCCTCCATGGCTGTGTCCGGTCTCCCTCCATGGCTGTGTCCAGTCTCCATGGCTGTGTCCGGTCTCCCTCCCTGGCTGTGTCCACTCTCCCTCTATGGCTGTGTCCAGTCTCCATGGCTGTGTCCGGTCTCCCTCCATGGCTGTGTCCACTCGCCCTCCATGGCTGTGTCCACTCTCCCTCCATGGCTGTGTCCACTCTCCTTCCATGGCTGTGTCCACTCTCCTTCCATGGCTGTGTCCACTCTCCTTCCATGGCTGTGTCCAGTCTCCATGGCTGTGTCCGGTCTCCCTCCATGGCTGTGTCCACTCTCCCTCTATGGCTGTGTCCAGTCTCCATGGCTGTGTCCGGTCTCCCTCCGTGGCTGTGTCCAGTCTCCCTCTGTAGGTCTGTGGCTGGTGTGGGATAATATACCTCTTTTTTTAATTTTTTTAATTAATTTTATTTTATTTCTGTATGTGTATGAATTGTACTGTCCTGGCAGGCAAGTTTGTGCACCCGTGTCGTGCAATGCCCGCCAGAGGTCAAAGAGGGTGTCAGATTCCCCCTGGAAAGGAGTTGTCCTGGAATTGGAGTTTTCAGACGGTTCGTGGCCGCCATGTGGGTGCGTGGGGTCGACCCGGACCTCTGTAAGACGGTCGGTGCTCTTAACCGACAGGCCATCCTCGCCAGCCCCAAGATACATCTTTTTTGAAGTGGACTTACCTGAACATCCGACAAGCTGGAGCTGCAGAGATGGAGTCTAGTTTACATAGAGGGAGAGGCTGGGGGCTTGAAAAAGCGGAGCTCAAGCCAAGCACGCAGCGTGCTCTGGGAACCCGCCCTCCTCTCTGGGAACTGGAACTTAAGGTGTTTGCTAGGAAAGCACTGTGCTTGCTGGGAAGGGTGGTGCTGGCTCACTCCTGCCTGTGCCACTTTGGTGGAGGATCATGTGTGAGAGCATCCCCGTACGAATGTGGCTTTTAGGCACCATTGGGGCCACGTAAGTGGAAGCTTCCCTCATTCTAATTCACTTTGTAAGCAAGCCTGAATAAACTCCGTAGACTCCCTCAGATTGGAGAAATTCTGTTCCTTGATTTGCCTTGATTTGCCATGGTGGTCAGGGTGGGAAAGCACATGTGTGGTGTGTCAGGGAGGGGTCTCTGCTACAGCTGGCCTTGCTCTACTTTAAAAACAGTGTCTTTTGATAAATACCTGTTCTTAATTTTAGCACAGCCCTTGAAGCCCACCGGTCTGTTATTAGTAGACTTTTCTTCATCCTGCTTAGTCGATCGTTCCCTGTAGCCAGACACTGAAGATTCTCTCCTAGGTTAACCTGTAAAGTACTGCTCTTCTATCACCTATATTTAGCTCTAAAATTGACAGGGGCTGATGTTCCTAGTGTAAGAAAGGGACCATGTTTACCCTTTGTCCATGCATTCATTTGGTTTTCCAACATACTGAAAATCCCACTGTGTATGGGGTCACGGTGGTCATAGATGCAGTGTGTACATGCTGGGTCTCTAGATGCCTCTCCTGGCCCCTTCATACATTTGTGTGAAATTTTCCAAATATCCCTCAGTTTTAGCTTCACTTTAGTCCATAATAATCCTAAATTCTTGGCAGTGAGATCACTACACCTTGATCTCTGAGATTGCCTTGACTTTTCTTTGTATTTGTACGCGAATTCTGGAATTGATTTTGCAAAATCCTACCAGAATGCTGATCAGTACTGAATTTGAATCTGCATATAAATTTTGGGGCAAAAGTCACATATTTCTTCTACTTATACGTATTTAGGTGTCCATTAATTTTTCTTCCTGATCCCTGATCTTTGTTCTAGTGGCCAGTACATCACCATAGTTTTGTTGAAGGATGTCATTTTTAGTTTTCTCTCTTTTCTTCCCTCCCCTCCTACCTTTGCTTAGGTACTAGGGATTAATCCAGGGCCGTTGCAAGACAGGCCAGTGCTCTAGAAATGGCCTCAAAACCACACCCAGATTTTTGTCTCCTAGATGATTCAAGATAACCCAGTCAAGATAATAATCAAGGTCAGTGGTCACAGGATTGCTGTAGACACAATTAATCAAGATAAGATTGGCTTCCCTCCACGATGAACTATAAGCTGAAGGTGGAATAAAGAACCCCCCAAAACAAATTTTTGCTTAAAAATGTTAGAATGAACCTAATACTTTGTATGTTTATTAAATGAAAGAAAAGATGAGACTGTTATGGTGAAACTTGACCCAGTATGAAAGGGGGAGCAGAGAGACATGTTCAAGGAGAACCCTGTGTGAAGGGGAAGGCAGAAACCAGTGATGGAAGCCCGAGTCAAATACTAATGGAAACGCCAGCAGCCGAGAATAAGGATTCAAGGTTTTGTTTGTTAGCTGTTGGTAACTTAAAAGAGAGTCTATGAACAGGAAAAAGCTGTTAAGATAAAAGAAACAACAAACAATGACTTTATACCACAATGTTTCAGAGTGATCCTTACAAAGTGCCTTCATCAAGCCCCTGCAAGGGTTAGGCTAAGTGCCTGGGCCACCTGTGAGAGCTTAAGAAGAATTTTGGGATGAAACACAGGTGTGCTCCATATGCCTGGCTTATTCGTTCCCAGGGATCAGACCAGGGCTTCATACAAGTTAGGCAAACACTCTACCAAATAAGCAATACAAATCAAAATTAAGCCCCTGTCACCTATATTTGCGTAGTACACACATTGGATGGAAGTGACCATACTATTGCAGTCAGTATTAGAGAGAGATATGTCCGTTAATAGGAAAACAAATGACAAAAGATGGACAACGGAAAGAACAATATACAGCCTGTGTTAGTTAATTTTCTATTGCTGTGATAAATGTCCTGAAAAAAAGCAACGTAGAGCCAGCATTCAGGAGGCATAGGCAATTGGGATCTCGTGAGATGGAGGCCAGCCTGTCTACATAACAGATTTCTAGGCAGCTGGGCTACAGAAGACCCTGTCCTCAAAAACGATCAAATAAAAAAAGCAGTTTGGAGAGCAAGGAGTTGACTTTGGCTTACAGATCCAGACGGGAAACAGTCCATTGTGGTGGGAAGGCATGGCAGCAGGAGCCCGTGGCAGTCTGGAAGCAGAGAGATCACATTTCATCACACCCATAGAGAGAAACAGCAAGAGAGGCCATGCTATACGCTCTCAAAGTGACGCACTTCCTGATGAAGTAAGGAGGCTCCACAACCTAATGTTTCCACCGCCTTCTCAAACAGTACCAGCAAGTGCAGAGCAAGAGGTCAGCCACGTGAGCCTGTGGGGACACTCCTTGTTCCAGGCACCGCAACCCTGCTGGTTCTGCCCCTCTATAGTAACCATACTTCATGACCACGGCTCTCCATGCTGTCCATGACTCTGCTGTGTATGACTGTCTCTCTGTTCTGTCCATGACTCTGCCCTGTTGGCTCTTCTTACTCTGTGTGGCTAAGGTTAGACTTACCATTTATTCTTTTCACCTTTAGTTCAGTTGGTGAAGCTAATTCTGCATTATTTTATAGTAATTTTGAATGCCCAAAGGGCCTGCTCATTGGGAAACTCTAGAGATAAAAATTAAAGAAACAAAACAAACGCCACTATGACGTAGAGCCTCAGTCTTGTTTGGTCAGACGAGCAATACTTCAATGCTAACAGTTGAACTACACAATCTACTCTTCTTCTTTACTAAAACGTTGTACTTGCTTTGGGAATCCCCTCTCTGTACCTTCCCAGGCTGGAATTACAGGCGAGGCTGACACACCCACATGACATTTACATGGATTCTGGGATCCCAACTCCAGTCCTTACANGGGAAGGGAAAGGGAAATATGCCTGATCTGAATTGGAAAATGATGTACGAAATGTACAAAGCATCAATAAAAATTAAATAAAAAAACATTAAAAAAAACAACAATGAAAAAAATAAATAAAAAAAATAAAGGAGTCCATGACTCTTAAGTGTAGAGGTTCCATTGTAGGTGTGTCACTTATGGCTGGGCATCTCATATTCTCTGTTTGTGACCAATTGCAGAACACTGTATTTAATAGTCTCCATCTGTTGCAAATAAAGAAGTTTCTTTGTTGTGTGGCAAATGGTATACTTTGTAAGTATAAGGATCCATATAAAAAAAAAAAAAAAGAAATTATATTTGTCTAGGGATACAACAGAGGTGGGGTGGGTTTTTCTCTGGTATCTATGACCTCTCCAACAATGTGTATTTGGCTATGTTTACAGTACCACACACGAGTTCCCTCCCATTGAGAGAGCTTTAAGCCCAACTAGATAGCTATTGATTAACCCCCAAACTACTGCACTGCTGTAGTTTGCTGTGCCGTCATTGTTGTGGTTACTAGGCTTTAGAACTGGGTTGGACCACTGACTGGTTTTCTCCCTTAGAAGCTTGCACAGCATCCTCTTAAACCGTAAGAGCTTGTCTTCAGGAAGGAGACTTCCAGGTCAGTTCCAGCTCCATTGCTCCAAGTCCTGCCTTCAGCAACAGGGTCTTACCTTCAAGTTCTGGGAGGTAATCAAGGGCTTTGGCAATAGTCTGTGTTACTTAGGAGTCTCTTCCTGCTACTTGAAGGGAGGTCTCTCTGTGTTTCTTGTTATACAGCCTTTAGGTATACACACGCAAGCCATAGATTTTTGAGCTAATACATTTCCCTCTGGTTTTGCACGCCAATGTAGCTTTATCTGTCTCTCCTCTCTCTCACCCCAACCTCACTCTTCGGATAAAGTATCCCCACTTCCCCTTGATAATGCCTGTCTCCTATCACCCCATTCCAGCTCCTCCTCCCCCGTCTTTCCCTGCACGCCCTTCCCTCCTCTCTTCCCAGTTGAGTGCACTCGTTTTCCCTGTCCCCCTTGGTAACGTCTGTTTCCTACTAGGCTCCTCTCCTAGGCTCTTTCCTTCCCTTTACCTGCTTCCCTTTACCATGCTTCCTTTCCATTTTCCTGGCTTTTGTGGTTACATCAGGATATATACTCACATATAAGGATTTGGTGCTAAAATCCACAAATGAGAGAGAAAGCAGGTCATCATTTTATAATTATTTACCTGGTGAAGAAGCAGACTCAAGAAAAGACCCAGCGTCTGGCTGCACAAACTATATTCATTCTCATCCAATTGCATCTTTCCTTAGTGGCTGGAGTATCATCACACACACTTCTAAATTTCAACAGAGACAAACTATGAGGAAAGATCATTGCTGCCCATGTCAAGTGCATCCTTGGGGGCCCAGGAGTTAGGAGCTGGAGAGGAAAGAAGTGTCCACCTTGCTGACTCGTGCCAACCTCTAGCATGCTCCAATCCTCCTGTTCCACCACAGTCCAGAAGTACTACAGACCAGGAAAAGAATAGGCCACATGCCTTAAAGGCAAAATTCTAAAATCCTATATGTGGCTTCTCGGGAGTTTTGCAGAAACACCTCTCCACAAAAGCAGACATTCTGCCCTAGAAAATGCAGATCTCCAAACACAGAGCTGCATACTGGCAGGACATCGGCTTCATGTCTCAGTATCACCTTCAGAAACCATTCCTAACCAGCCTGCCCCAACTGAAAAATGAAGTGAGATAAAGAAGGATTGTCCCCAAATCTTCTGTTTACCTGGTTTTTAAAATCCTAGTCCATGTGTCAGGTAGATAATTTCTGATTACAGGAACTCTCCATGGGAGACTGAGAAACAATTTACCTGGGTTGATAAGGAGCAAATATTTACCAGGTGACATTTATGGTGCACTTCCATCAGCTGAGAGCTCTAAGTTCCCAAACTGCCACAGGCTGGTGTTTATGACACCTATCTCATTGTGTGCACTAAGCTCGGCCTTACTTTCCTGGACTCTGAACTTGCTGGCTGTCATGTTAGTGTGACACTAAGTCTGTGACACAAAGTCAGTTAATGCCCCCAACCCTCCCCGTACTCCCCTGTGATACCTCTTTTCTGACAGTGAGCAGTCCCCACAGATGGACCCCAATTCATGGCTGTCTCTTTCTGCTGTTTCTGGATTGTTCCATATAACTTTGTACTTCAACACATCACCCAGCCTGAGGAACTGGTCCTGAGAAAGAGCACATTGCTGCCCAGTCTCCAGTCAGACGGAAATCAGATCTCTTCTGAAATCCTTGGTTCACATTCAGTTTGCTCTTTCTGGAATTTGGTAGCAATTGTATATTCAAAGAAAGCTTTGAATATAACAGCACCCAGGCCGAAGTTCCATTAATTCCCAAAATTTCATTTTTCATTTCATTCATCCAAAAGTTCCATTAATTCCCAAAAATTCCTTTTTCATTTCATCCTGTGATTTCTTTAGTATTCCCACTTCCTTTTGGAGTTTCTCTGTCTCTTCCTGTAGCTCCTTGCTTCTCTGGTTGGTTTCCTTTTTCAGTGTTTCGACTTCCTTCCAAAGTTTGTTATTTTCTCCTTCTAGTTCTTTCTGGAGTTTGTCTCCAGAAAGGGAGACATCCTCTCCCTTTAGTTATTTCCAATGTTTGTCATTCTCTCCCTCTAGGTCCTTCTTGAGCTTTTTCTTCTTATTTTGTCTCCTTAGTTCTCTGACTTGGTCTTTATAGTCTTTGATTTCTCTGAATATGTCCACAATTGTTCCTCTAATATCTGTGTCCTGGGCCATCCCCAGGGGGATCCCACTGTAGGAATCTCCCACAGGGTTGGTAGAGCTTGGTGTGGAATTATCCTGCACCTTTCCCATGTTGTCCCTTCTTGGTGTCCCTGTCATGTGGGTTTCCCTTTTTGCCTGTATTCTGATGCGAATCCCAAATGCCTCTTCACTGTGCTGAAGGTTTGCTTCCTTCAAATGCCTTCTTTTTCTCCTTGTTTATGGAGTGTTGTCTCTGTTTCAGGCTTTCAATTTTGTTTATATATTGGAAGTCTAACTCACTCTTCCCTTTCTGTTCTGAAGGTTCTCCAAAAAATCCACTTGGACACCCCCTCAACAATTCCAGTTAGTGGTGGGGGGTGTTTGTGGGGGTTATGCCTGGCTTAGCTGTGCTTCAGGTGATCCTGGGAAGCCCCTGATCTAGGCTCTGTGCACTCAAGTCTCACAGTGGCAACAGGCCCACCTTTAATACCAGCTAGCAGGGTGACTTTGCCCCAACAGCCACACAAGACAATGATTTAATTATCCAATAAACCAATGAAACAATTATCCAACAACCCAGAGATAAAATTATCCAACAATCTTCCCAGCTCCTACCTGTGCATCACATGGTCCTGGCAAGTCCCTGATCTAAGCTCTGTGCACTCGAATCTTTGATTGTTTAAGGGACTGATGCCCAGAAGAACACACTGGCTCAGGTCATGTGCCCCCCCTCATTTTATTCTGAGAGTTTTAATATGTTGTTATTATTTATAATTCTCTCTCTCTCTCTCTCTCTCTCTCTCTCTCTCTCTCTCTCTCTTTCTCTCCTCCCTAGGGGCCAGTATGGGAGAGAGCCATGCTGGGGGTGGAGGCCATTACACAGTCATACTTGGGGGTACTCGTTTAAATAATGTGATGGTTAATTATGATCATCAACTTGGATTAAGATATGGCTGGGGCATTAGTGAGACAGACCTTTGGGTGTGTCTATGAGGATGTTACCGGAAATGGGAGGACCTTCTAAATGTGGGTGGCTCTACCCTATGGACTGGTGTCCCAAACTAAAGGAAGAACATGGAGGAGGAGAAAACCAGCTGAGTATCAGCACCACCACTTTCTGCTTCCTGAGCCACAGAGATGTGAGAAAGCTGCAAATACCTACTGGCACTAGTGACTGGCACATTGCCTTCCCTGCCACGATGGAGTCCATTCCCTTAATAAGTTGAGAGCTCCTGGGAAATGTATCCGTCTTCAGGAGCCTTAAGTGTCCTCCCCAATGTCTAAGATGTAGAACTGCCTGATGGCATCACATGACATCATATGACCCAGACCAGGAAGGGGGTGAAGTGGGGGACCTGCAGCAGCCTGCCAGTTCTGCACTCACCTCTGGAGGTGTCAAGCTTTCCACAGCCCACTGTTTCCATCACTGAAGTTTCTCCTGCTTTATCTCCTTCAGGCCCAACAGCATCCCTACCAGGAAGACACTATGGTTGCTTCTATTTTATAAATGTGCCAAGGTTTAGGGACATTTACCCAAGTTTACACAAGTGGATCCCCAGTGCATCACTTATTCTTTGCTGCTGTGACAGTCACCAGGAGCAAGAGTGACTTAGGGAGAATGAGTTTATTTTGGCTTACAGTTCCAGAGGCGTAGAGTCCGTGATAGCAGGAGACGCAGGAAGGAGCAGGAAGCTGAGAAATCACCTTATCCACATTTAGGAAGCAAAGAGCAGACTGGAAGCGGGCGAAGCTGCAAGCTCTCGGAGTCTGCCCCCTGTGACTTCCCAGCAAGGCTCCACCTCCTCAAGATTCGTTCCATAGCCTCTCCAAACAGCTGCTGAACAGGGACCAAGTGTCCAAGTACGTGCGCTTAGGAGGGACATTTCTCATTCAAACCGCCACCCCCAGACATCCTGGTCCAGACCTTGCAAAGGCCAGCATGGATCCTGGACAACAATGAGCCAAGTCTGCTCAGAGTTCTTGGATCAATGGGAGCAGAGATGACTATGTTCATACATAACTTCACACCAAAGAAAACAGAATCACAGTCCAAAAGGTGTAGCCACCTGTCCTTGGCCTTAAGCTATGACTAGAACCCTTCTGAGCCATTATACCTTCAGATGAGACCTTTATGACAGGGAGAAAAAATATAAAGCAACTCATATAATGTTTAAAACTATTTCTTGATGCCTGACACCAGGTGAGACACTTCATGTACTTCAGGGTGGGGACCCAAGGGAATTCTTCATCCTGGGCTTAGGAAAATGTGTGCTGTTGTTTTCCATGCCATGCCAAAGCCGGACTATTTTACCACTTTCCAGTCACTCCCAAGTCAGTAAACAACAGCTACTGTGAGCCTGTGATTTTGTGGACTGCCAATTTGGGGCTAGGCTTGGCTGACTGGGCCATCTCAGGCCTGGGATAGGGTCTGGATGTCATTGGCCTTCGGCACTTCAGTCCCCAGCCTTCATAGAATGGAGCTGTGTACCACAGCTCTCTGAATAAGGCAGACCTTGGCTTGTTCACTCCATGTAGGAAGGCTCTGTGTACAGCCATAGACCACATATTCAAAGACAGGTGCTTCTGATCTCTCCACTTACATCGCATTTGGTACTGTCCCCACTGTCCAAGAAAGGTCACACAGCCGCCTGGACGTGAGAGTGGAGGAAAACTTTACCTTGTGTATTAGTCAGGGTTCTCTAAAGAAACAGAAGTAACAGGACGAATATATATAGCTATATACAATTTATTGATTTGCTCATGTGACAGAATTCAAGGAGTCCAACAGTAACTGCGCCACACTGGAAAGGCTGAGAGAATCCAGGGAACTGCTCAGTCCACAAGGCTGGATGTCTCAGTAGTCCCAATCTAGTGCTGAAGGCCCGAATGGATTTCAGGAGATCTGCCGGTCTCAGTACAGGCTGGGATCTGAAAGGTTCATCACAGCAGCAAGACAAACTCACCAGATGAGAGAGGCAAGCCGCAGGGAAAAGGGACCAGCTCCTTCTGCCGTGGCCTTAAATACTGCCTGCCGGCAGAAGGTAATGCCCACATTTGGGGTGGGCCATCCGGGTTGAGGCAGTCCAATCAGAAGACCCTTTTTCTCTTATTTGTCCCTCAGTCCAGTCAAATTGACACCCAGGATTAACCATCACAAGTCCACCCCTTGTCAATGCAAAGCCACATGCAAGTGTGTGGATCACAGGGAGGAAGGGTCCTGTTCAGTTCCCTGGGCATTCTGGGTGTGCCCTGCTGCCTCTAGAAAAATGAGCAACAGCTCTACGGAATGTGGGTGCCCTTAGTAAAGGGCATGTTTCCTTGGTATCTGAGAGGGAGTGCAGGCTTGGAGCATCTTCCCTGAAGCTTGGCATGAGAGTGAAACCCAGGCTTTGGTATCTGGTTAATACTGTAAACTTGACAAGATCTAGAATCATCTAGGAAAGAAGCCTCTGAACAAGTCTGTGAGGAAGTTTCAAGTTGGGTTAACTGATGTGGCAAGACCCACCCTGAATGTGGGCAGCACCATCCCATGGGCTGGGGGCCTGGACTAAGTGTAAAGTAGAAAGCAAGCTGAGAACCAGCATGCATCTCTCTCTGCTTCCTGACTGTGGAGGCCATGTGACCAGCTGCCTCAGCTCCTGCCACCATGCCTTCCCCACTAGGATGTGGTGTGCCCTCCAACTGTGAGCCAAAATGAGTCCTTTCTACCTTAAGTTGTTTCTTGTTGGGTATTTTGTCACAACAATAAGAAACACAACTACATATCTCGAGCTTACCATGTGTTCTAGTTTGTCTTCCATTGCTGTGACAAAACACTCTGACCGACACCAACTTGGGGACGAAAGGGTTTACTCAGCTTACATCTCCTGGGTCACAGTTCATCACTCAGGGAGCCCAAGGCAAGAACTCAGGGCAGGAACCTGGAGGCAGGAGCTGAAGCACAGGCCATGGAGGAATGCTATTTATTGGCTTGCTCCCCTGGCTCATGCCCAGCCTGCCTTCTTATGCGGTACACAACAACCTGCCCAGGGTGGCACCACTCATTGTGGGCTGGGCCCTCCCACACTGCTTGACAAGACAATACTCCACAGATGTGGCCACAGGCCAATCCAATGGAGCCAATTCCCCAACCGAGGCTCCCTCAACCCAGGTGTGTCAAGTTGACACTAAAGTTATCCAGCACACCATGCAAAAGAAACGGACTATGGCTGTGGCTGGCCACTGCCTACAGGCATTGGCTGTCACTTTACTGAGGCCTGCCCCTTGGGGGGAGCCCCCTGGAAGCCCCTCAGTGTTCAGCTGGTCTCAGGACTCTTATGACTTGTGCAAGGTCTAGTGGAGACATGCAAACAGGGACAGGAACGTACTGGAGTGATCTGGCAGAAGCTCCGAATGAGATTTGGGGTTCTGGAATGAACTCAACCTGCAAGTGAGTTATGAGATTAGGAAAAGTGTCTGCTGGCAGATTCCTCTATCTTATGCACAGAGTTTGTTAGCACAAGGTGCAGGCTCACAGCTGGAGAACAGAGTCCTGATAGAGATCAAACATCAACCCGGGAGAATGTCGCTTATACCTTCATCACAAGTTGGCTGGACTCCGGCCTATTCATTAGTCATCTGGGATGCTTTTCAGGAAAGGAGTTGGGTTCTTCTCCAAGTGGTTAGTTGTGTCCAAATTCCTGATGTCAGGCACTGTGAGGGAAATCAGACCCAGGAGGGGAAGGGGACCCTTCCCTCCTCAGGCCTCCTGTTTCCTGACTCACTGTTCTTCCTCACTCTCTGCACCGGTAAACTGTGGGGACTTGAATATGTCAATCACATTTGCCCTAGGTCTGCTACAGGCTGGTTACAGCTTGTGACAGCCCAGCACTGAGAGGCTGGGACGTGTGGAGAGTGCCCCATATCCACTGCCGCATGGGTGCTGGGGCCCTCTGCAGGCGAGTTTGTTCCCAAGTTCACTTCTCTATCAAGCTTGGAGGCTGAGGGGAAGCTGGAGTCTCAGGCAGCTGGACCCCTGTGCATTTAGGCGATGGCGGCCTCTCCAGGCATCACCTCAGTGGGAAGTCTGGTTCCCGGGGCCATCTGACGATCAGAATCTGCATTTAAATGGAGGAAAAACCTCAAAATTTGGAGCAAAGCTGAATGGGGAGGCGGACAAACTGAATATCTTCTCGTGCTGTAGTAACCATGGCGGCCACGGCACAGCTATTTCATTAGAAATTTAAATGATTTTTAATAAATGGAGAGGAGCTTGCTTTTAGGCATTATTTTATCACTTTCACTTTTTTTTGTGGCGCTTCTAAACATTATTTTTTTCTTGAGTGGAACAAATTGGCTTGTTCTTTCTCCATGAGGACCTTGCTTGCTTTCTCTCTTACTCGGAAGCACTTCTCAAAGGTTTCACCTTTGGGTCTTAGTGATGAATATTCAACTCTATTATCAAGGATAGAAGCTTCTAGAACTGCGGCTCTAAAGCTGCTGATTTTGCTGGAAGGCAGCCAGCAATGGTAAGTATGTGCCAAGAGGCCCAAGTCTCCTCCTCTATTTTTTTAATAAAAATTTCATGGTACTGAGGATTCTAGAGCCTTTTGAGTGTTAGGCAAGGGCTCCACCATATATCTCCATCCATCTCTCTTTCTTTCCCTTCCTTCCTTCCTTCCTTCCTTCCTTCCTTCCTTCCTTCCTTCCTTCCTTCCTTTCTTTCTTTCTTTCTTTCTTTCTTTCTTTCTATCTTTTTTGAGACAGGGTCTCCTTGTAGTCCCAGGTGTCCTGGAACTCGCTCTGTAGAGCAGGCTGGCCTTGAGCTCACAGAGATCCGCCTGCCTCTGCCTCCCAAGTGCTGGGATTAAAGGTGTGCACCACCACGCCCGGCCTCCCTTTTCTTACTAAGTTGGCCAGGCTGGTCTTGACCTCACCTTGAACGCTGATTCTCCTGCTTTCAGATTCCTGTGATTGCATCATGAACCACCAGGCCTTGTTTGTACTCTGCTATTATTTTTTTATCTTCATTTATTTATTTGTGGGCATGCATGTGTGTACATATGTGTGCCATCGTTCATGTGTGTACATATGTGTGCCATCCTGCATGTGTGTACATGTGTTCCATCCTGCATGTGTGTGTACAGATGTGTCATCCTGCATGTGTGTGTACATATGTGTGCCATCCTGCATGTGTGTACATATGTGTGTCATCCTGCATGTGTGTACATATGTGTGCCATCCTGCATGTGTGTACATATGTGTGTCATCCTGCATGTGTGTGTACATATGTGGGCCATCCTGCATGTGTGTGTACATATGTAGACCATCCTGCATGGGTGGAGGTCAAAGGACAACTTGCAGGAGTCAGTGTTTGCCTTCCACCATACCAGTTTTGGGGACTGAACTTGGATCCTCAGGCTTGATGGCAAACACCCTTTCCTGCTGAGCCTGTGCTCTATTATTTTTAATGGTGTCCTTTATTTTTAACTTCAAAAAGTTTGAATATAGGAGGCATTGAGCTTTGTTTTTCCTTAAAATATAAAGAGGACAAAGCTTCCAAGGTAACTAGCCAGAGGCAGAGGGAGATCATTAGCCCCCTTTCACTCCCAGAGACCCCCCCAATATCTCTCCTTCCTTGCCACCTCCAGTTGAGAAGCTCTTCTTCATCATGCCATGGTGGTTCAGCCCTGCCACACCCGTAGCAATCAAGTTGGAAAACTCTGGGCTGAAGCCTCTGGAGCCATGAGCCAAAATAAGCCTTCCATCTTGAAGTTGCTTTTCTCATTTAGACGAATCAGAAGTGATTAACATGGCTCCCCAAAGTGGACTCCACTGTGACCCAGAAGGGAAGCTGCCATGTCCACTAACCAGTGTCAGGGGCTTTGTAACTTCCCTAATGTTTGAGATCATCTAGTTTGTTTGTTTGCTTGTTTGTGGGTATCTAAACGAGAACCTGCAGAGGTGTCCAATTATTGTTTTAATTGGCACTTTCCTGATATGAGAATAGAAACTTGAATTAGCCATAGGAGAATCTTCCCCATGAAGTGCTGCTGGAGTCTCTTCTTTGTTCTTTTACTGAAAGTCTCAGCATTTCCCAGAGTCCCTTTGTCTGGGCTGTGTCTGGTCTCCCTCCATGGCTGTGTCCAGTCTCCCTCCATGGCTGTGTCCGGTCTCCCTCCATGGCTGTGTCCAGTCTCCCTCCATGGCTGTGTCCACTCTCCCTCCATGGCTGTGTCCAGTCTCCCTCCATGGCTGTGTCCAGTCTCCCTCCATGGCTGTGTCCGGTCTCCCTCCATGGCTGTGTCCAGTCTCCCTCCATGGCTGTGTCCAGTCTCCCTCCATGGCTGTGTCCAGTCTCCCTCCATGGCTGTGTCCAGTCTCCCTCCATGGCTGTGTCCGGTCTCCCTCCATGGCTGTGTCCAGTCTCCCTCCATGGCTGTGTCCAGTCTCCCTCCATGGCTGTGTCCAGTCTCCCTCCATGGCTGTGTCCAGTCTCCCTCCATGGCTGTGTCCGGTCTCCCTCCATGGCTGTGTCCAGTCTCCCTCCATGGCTGTGTCCAGTCTCCCTCCATGGCTGTGTCCAGTCTCCCTCCATGGCTGTGTCCAGTCTCCCTCCATGGCTGTGTCCGGTCTCCCTCCATGGCTGTGTCCAGTCTCCCTCCATGGCTGTGTCCAGTCTCCCTCCATGGCTGTGTCCAGTCTCCCTCCATGGCTGTGTCCAGTCTCCCTCCATGGCTGTGTCCGGTCTCCCTCCATGGCTGTGTCCAGTCTCCCTCCATGGCTGTGTCCAGTCTCCCTCCATGGCTGTGTCCAGTCTCCCTCCATGGCTGTGTCCAGTCTCCCTCCATGGCTGTGTCCGGTCTCCCTCCATGGCTGTGTCCAGTCTCCCTCCATGGCTGTGTCCAGTCTCCCTCCATGGCTGTGTCCAGTCTCCCTCCATGGCTGTGTCCAGTCTCCCTCCATGGCTGTGTCCGGTCTCCCTCCATGGCTGTGTCCAGTCTCCCTCCATGGCTGTGTCCACTCTCCCTCCATGGCTGTGTCCAGTCTCCCTCCATGGCTGTGTCCACTCTCCTTCCATGGCTGTGCCCGGTCTCCCTCCATAGCTGTGTCCAGTCTCCATGGCTGTGCCCAGTCTCCCTCCATGGCTGTGTCCAGTCTCCCTCCATGGCTGTGTCCAGTCTCCCTCTGTAGGTCTGTGGCTGGTGTGGGATAATATACCTCTTTTTTTTAATTTTTTTAATTAATTTTATTTATTTCTGTATGTGTATGAATGTACTGTCTGCATGCAAGTTTGTGCACCCGTGTCGTGCAATGCCGCCGAGGTCAGAAGAGGGTGTCAGATTCCCCTGGAACTGGAGTTGTCCTGGAATTGGAGTTTCAGACGGTTCTTGGCCGCCATGTGGGTGCTGGGGATCGAACCCGGGACCTCTGTAAGAGCGGTCGGTGCTCTTAACCGCTAGGCCATCTCTCCAGCCCCAAGATACCTCTTTTGAAGTGGACTTACCTGAACATCCGACAAGCTGGAGCTGCAGAGATGGAGTCTAGTTTACATAGAGGGAGAGGCTGGGGGCTTGAAAAAGCGGAGCTCAAGCCAAGCACGCAGCGTGCTCTGGGAACCCGCCCTCCTCTCTGGGAACTGGAACTTAAGGTGTTTGCTAGGAAAGCACTGTGCTTGCTGGGAAGGGGTGGTGCTGGCTCACTCCTGCCTGTGCCACTTTGGTGGAGGATCATGTGTGAGAGCATCCCCGTACGAATGTGGCTTTTAGGCACCATTGGGGCCACGTAAGTGGAAGCTTCCCTCATTCTAATTCACTTTGTAAGCAAGCCTGAGTAAACTCGCTAATCTCCCTGTAGATTGGAGAATCTGTTCCTTGATTTGCCTTGATTTGCCATGGTGGTCAGGGTGGGAAAGCACATGTGTGGTGTGTCAGGGAGGGGTCTCTGCTACAGCTGGCCTTGCTCTACTTTAAAAACAGTGTCTTTTGATAAATACCTGTTCTTAATTTTAGCACAGCCCTTGAAGCCCACCGGTCTGTTATTAGTAGACTTTTCTTCATCCTGCTTAGTCGATCGTTCCCTGTAGCCAGACACTGAAGATTCTCTCCTAGGTTAACCTGTAAAGTACTGCTCTTCTATCACCTATATTTAGCTCTAAAATTGACAGGGGCTGATGTTCCTAGTGTAAGAAAGGGACCATGTTTACCCTTTGTCCATGCATTCATTTGGTTTTCCAACATACTGAAAATCCCACTGTGTATGGGGTCACGGTGGTCATAGATGCAGTGTGTACATGCTGGGTCTCTAGATGCCTCTCCTGGCCCCTTCATACATTTGTGTGAAATTTTCCAAATATCCCTCAGTTTTAGCTTCACTTTAGTCCATAATAATCCTAAATTCTTGGCAGTGAGATCACTACACCTTGATCTCTGAGATTGCCTTGACTTTTCTTTGTATTTGTACGCGAATTCTGGAATTGATTTTGCAAAATCCTACCAGAATGCTGATCAGTACTGAATTTGAATCTGCATATAAATTTTGGGGCAAAAGTCACATATTTCTTCTACTTATACGTATTTAGGTGTCCATTAATTTTTCTTCCTGATCCCTTATGCTTTGTTCTAGATGGCCATTACATCACCATATGTTGTGAGGATGTCATTTTTGAGTTCTCTTTTCTTCCCTCCCCTCCTCCCCTTTGCTTATGTACTAGGGATTAAATCCAGGGCCTCATGCAAGCCAGGCCAGTGCTCTAGAAATGGCCTCAAAACCACACCCAGATTTTTGTCTCCTAGATGATTCAAGATAACCCAGTCAAGATAATAATCAAGGTCAGTGGTCACAGGATTGCTGTAGACACAATTAATCAAGATAAGATTGGCTTCCCTCCACGATGAACTATAAGCTGAAGGTGGAATAAATACCCCCCAAAAGCAAATTTTGCTTAAAAATGTTATAATGAAACCTAATACTTTGTATGTTAATTAAATTAAAAGAAAAGATGAGACTGTTATGGTGAAACTTGACCCAGTATGAAAGGGGGAGCAGAGAGACATGTTCAAGGAGAACCCTGTGTGAAGGGGAAGGCAGAAACCAGTGATGGAAGCCCGAGTCAAATACTAATGGAAACGCCAGCAGCCGAGAATAAGGATTCAAGGTTTTGTTTGTTAGCTGTTGGTAACTTAAAAGAGAGTCTATGAACAGGAAAAAGCTGTTAAGATAAAAGAAACAACAAACAATGACTTTATACCACAATGTTTCAGAGTGATCCTTACAAAGTGCCTTCATCAAGCCCCTGCAAGGGTTAGGCTAAGTGCCTGGGCCACCTGTGAGAGCTTAAGAAGAATTTTGGGATCACAGGTGTGCTCCATATGCCTGGCTTATTCGTTCCCAGGGATCAGACCAGGGCTTCATACAAGTTAGGCAACAACCTCAAATAAGTCAGAACAAAGCAAAATTAAGCCCCTGTCTACCTATATTTGCGTATATACACACATTGGATTGAATGGACCATACATATTGCAGTCGTATTATAGAGAGATATGTCCGTAATAGGAAAACAAATGACCAAAGATGGACAACGGAAAGACAATATACATCCCTGTGTTAGTTACTTTTCTATTGCTGTGATAAAATGTCCTGAAAAAAAGCAACGTAGAGCCAGCATTCAGGAGGCATAGGGAATTGGATCTCTGTGAGATGGAGGCCAGCCTAGTCTATAAACAGAGTTCTAGGCCAGCTGGGGCTACAGGAAGACCCTGTCTCAAAAAACGATCAAATAAAAAAAGCAGTTTGGAGAGCAAGGAGTTGACTTTGGCTTACAGATCCAGACGGGAAACAGTCCATTGTGGTGGGAAGGCATGGCAGCAGGAGCCCGTGGCAGTCTGGAAGCAGAGAGGTCATACTTCATCCACACACAATAAGAGAGAAACAGCAAGAGAGGCCATGCTATACGCTCTCAAAGTGACGCACTTCCTGATGAAGTAAGGAGGCTCCACAACCTAATGTTTCCACCGCCTTCTCAAACAGTACCAGCAAGTGCAGAGCAAGAGGTCAGCCACGTGAGCCTGTGGGGACACTCCTTGTTCCAGGCACCGCAACCCTGCTGGTTCTGCCCCTCTATAGTAACCATACTTCATGACCACGGCTCTCCATGCTGTCCATGACTCTGCTGTGTATGACTGTCTCTCTGTTCTGTCCATGACTCTGCCCTGTTGGCTCTTCTTACTCTGTGTGGCTAAGGTTAGACTTACCATTTATTCTTTTCACCTTTAGTTCAGTTGGTGAAGCTAATTCTGCATTATTTTATAGTAATTTTGAATGCCAGCTGCTCATTGGGAAACTCTTAGAAGATAGAAAATTTCAGAAACAAAACAAACAGCCACTATGACGTAGAGCCTCAGTCTTGTTTGGTCAGACGAGCAATACTTCAATGCTAACAGTTGAACTACACAATCTACTCTTCTTCTTTACTAAAACGTTGTACTTGCTTTGGGAATCCCCTCTCTGTACCTTCCCAGGCTGGAATTACAGGCGAGGCTGACACACCCACATGACATTTACATGGATTCTTGGGATCCCAACTCCAGTCCTCATGTTTGCTTGGCAATCGATTTAACTAAACATGGAGCCCTCACCCAAATGTTTCCAGCACAATCCATGGCCCAGTGTTCTCACTCCACCATAAACACTATTCATCTTTGGAGGAAAAGTGATGATACCGTGGGAAAATCTTGAGATCAAAGCCAAAATTAGGCGAGGAGAGGGAGTTTATTTCATGCTAGCGTGGGCTGAACCCCAGTGATAGTTCCATACAGGAGAAGCAACATGATTTTCTTAGATTCTTTATACTCCTGGGATGCCCAGAGCGTGTAACACATAAGTGGTAAACCAGGTAACACAAAGGCCATGAGAATGTGGCATCCTGCTTTACAGAAAACAGATAACATCAAAGGCCACAGGAAGGTGACTTCTGGAGGAGGCAGGGGGGAAGACTCTAGCTGCCTCTTCTCTATCTAGCTCCAGTATCCTAACACTGTAAAGCAAGGCAATGATTTACGATGTTTCCTGTGAAGGTTGCAATACAGGCTCATGTGTTTGGATGCTTGGCCCCCAGCTGATGGCACTGTTTGGGGAGGAAGCAGAACTTCTAGGAGGCGGGAACTTCTGGATCAAGTAGGTCCCTAGGGTATAGGTTCTCTGGGTTATAGATCTCCCCAGTCTCTCTGAGCATCCTGATCTTTGAGATTATAACATGCCCTGTTACAAATTCCAGCATCCATACATTGAAACCATGAACCAAAATAAACCCTTCATCAAGCGCCAGTGACAGGTGCCTCACACAGTCGATGCTTACTTCTTACAGCTGGAGACAGAAAGCCTGTGACTCAGGTTCCATCACTACAAAAGAGCTTCCTCCTTTTCCATCTTCTCATAAGGATATCAGCTCCTTTGGATGGAGCCCCAAACTCACGCCTCATTTATCCTAATCACTTCTAAATGACTGTCACATTAGCTGCTAGGACTTCAATTAGGAGGATACAGTTTAGTCACTATGAGCGTCATATATATTCTGAAATAACACTGCTTTTTAAAGTTGTAAGAAAGGACAAAGGAAAATGGTTAGCCATTTACAAAGTCCAAGCAAACAGAGGCTGTGGGAAGTCCGAGTTTATTTACCTTGACCCTCTCACTAGTGCTGTCTTTCTGGCAAAGCCAGATGGGTTTTAAAGACTCTTCCTGGTTTAAAATATGATGATAAAATCTTGGGATCAATTACTTATGTTTTAGGAAGTATAAAAGGATTGTTGTTAGATGTGGGAGTAAAGAACTAAGCAAAATAATGGGCTACAAAAATGTATAACTTCGCTAGAGATTGAAGAAGGACCTTTCTAATTCTTCAAGGAATTGTGCATATGTCTGCTTGGGTGGAGCAATTTGATTAGCTGGAATGAATTTGCCTGATGACTTAAGTAAAAAGTTTAACTGACTTTTCCATTTATAGACTTTATTGCTCACAGGCTGAACTGATGAATTCTTATCTTGGTAGAGTGAAGGCAAATTATCTATCCAAACTCTGTGCATTCTGTCTGTACTTAAACAGGGTGACGATGGGGTCACGAGGGTATTTGTTTTCCTTTCTGGAAAATAAATCAGTGTCTTCCTCAGTAATAAGTGGGTGCTCAGAGAGCTTCTGTGTCAAATAAAGTGTGTTAAATAAGGCATGTGGCAGGTTCTGAGTCAGATCCTCCCCGAGTGATGGTTGGGCAGGAAATGTCACCATGTCTCTTCTACATCACTCTTCTGGTCCTATTAGTAAATTTCCACCTCAAAGTCTTCCGGGAGATCTGACTCACTTGGCTTTATTTGTCCCCTAGAAGCCACCAGGGAGCCCAGAGCAAGGGCAAGCTAAGAAGACATTCCTGCTCTCTTCCCCGCTGGAGTATACCAAGTGAGCACCTATTTCTACCTGTCAGCTGGACTGTGAAGGGAGGGGATGTGGGTTTATTGAGGGCTGTAGTAAAAGCGAGGAAATGCTCTTCCACGAGGTCAGCGATAGGCCCAGTCCTGTGACACTGTGAGCTAGGTAGGCCACATTCTCATCTCAGGCTCTCACAGTGGAGCTGGTGTTCAGCAAAGCTGTCATTAAATGCCCTTTCATTCTGAAAGGAGGGAAGAGCCAGAGAGTGAGGACCATGGTACCCTGGCTGGGCTGAGCCCTCTGGGCTCACTATGGCACGTAAGCACGACTTCGCTCCCATCTGTGGCTCTACAGCCCCTTTCTGGGCCTCTGTCAATACAGGCATTGTGATTGGGGACTAAGTCATGGGTCTGAGAGAGTTTGCTTAGCCATGTGAAAAATGATCACTATCTTCCATTCTAATGGGGACTATTTTGTTGTGGAACATTTCCTAGAAAATAGACAGCTATTCACTACAGATAAGATACCAATGACAGACCAAAGGAATGATTCCTCTGAAGTCTAACTTGTAAACCAATGAATTTAATTGGGGTTACCTATAGGAGTCTGGGGGAGGGGTTATTTACCAGTGGTTGCATATATATTCTCAAGAACCGTGCCCCAGGAGCCCTCCGCTCCCTTACTCCATGATGGAATGTTGATTGGCTCAATCTTGTGCAGGTCTTAGAGTTCAAGAGGGCAATCATCATGCTGTGTCTGGAGAACAACATTCCATAACTTATTAATGGCATCTTTAGAGTGGTTAATTAGGCTCCAGAATCAGGAAGGAGCCAAGACCGTAACATTTCACCCTTGGATCAGAACAATAGTGTGGAGATTTATCCACCCCAGGGATACGGGTGCAGAGGACATCCAAGATGCAAGGGCACGGGGCCACCCACCCTCTGCGTCTATGTGAGTAAGAACAGAGCCAGGACTGGAATGTTCCTGTCTGTGTGGGTTGCAAAGTTGAACTGTGGTAAACTGGAATGAATGGTCTAACACTTCCGTGACATCAACTGAGTCACAGTGGAACATTACCGGAGACAGGGCCATTTGAAAATGGTTCATGGGTGTCTGAGCCAGACACCAAAAGTGGATTTTTCAGAGACCCTGGAGCCTGGTGAGTCCCCCCTGGCAACCTAGGATGAACTGGCTCAGTTCCCCAGGTAATCAAGGCCCTGTGTCTCTTCTTCCTGCAGAGGAGCCATTTTGGAGCGTGGCAGTAGAGGCTGATAATTTTCAGCCTCAGAAATGTGCATAAGAGATAAACCCCAGATTCAAAGGTTGAAGAGACCCTTGCAGAGGGGTGTGCACATGTTGGGGGTGCGCATGTTTGTATGAGTGCACATGCATTCTCCTCGGATGTTATTTATCAGGAGCTGTCCCCCTTGTTTTTTTGAGACAGGGTCTTTTGCTGGGACCTGAGTGAAGCTCACTGGTTTAGATAGACTAGCTGGCTAGGAACCTGAGAGTTCTCCTGTCTCTGCCACCCGAGTGGTGGGATTATAGGTGTGCATCATAATATCTGGCTTTGTTACATGGGTCTGGGGCTTAAACTCAGATTCTTGTGCAACAAGCACTTTGCTGACTGAACTATCTTCCCAGCCCCCAACCCAAGTTTTAGAGATGCAAAATCACATGTAATTGGCGTGGTGGTGATAGATCCAGGGCCACATAGACAATTATAGCAAGATAGGACAAGGGCTCTGACACCTAGCTCTGCTCTGTAGGAAGGCACACTGCACATCAGGGACAGCAGGCCCAGTACACACACTGTTTGCCATCTGTCAGAGCTTCACTAGCCCACAGAGAGAGATCAAGACGGACCCCATCCCTCAGGAAGCCAGAACGAACCAGGAAGCAATTTGACACTACAGGGTGTGCCCAGATCCCCTCATTTCAGTGAGTTCCTGAAATCTCATTTAACAAGAGCCAAAGAAATAGTCCAGACCCGAATGAAGCATCCTACAAACAGAATTCCTCTTTTATAGAGACATGTGCATGTGCACCGTGGGCTGTAGGCCATTAGTAGTGTGCCTGTCACGAGGCTCCACAGATGTCTGCTGCCACTTGAAGACCCCTGTGCTGTAGTTACTGTTTGGTTCTCCTGTAAAGAGGCTTTTTCTCAAATTAAACAGGACGGCTCAAATTTGAACCAGGGTGCGATGCCCACGGTGCATTCGTTACGGGCTACATCAAAGCCTCAGGAAGTAGTTTGGGGGTTTTCCGAGGTCTCTGAAGGCCCTGGAAGCATTGGGGGCTGCACACTCGTTTCCACATGCTCTGATGTTGGGCTGTGTTGTACTGCCGTCCTGTCAGGTTCATGGTCACTGCTGTTGAAACAGTTAGTCTTTGCTTTGAAATGAGGTGACTGGGAAACTCTTGGGCAGGGCCCCTGGACAGAGCCTAGAAAGGCAGTAAGAAAAGTTGGATTCCCCCACTTCACGTGACCAAAAGGACTCATAAGAAATACTGATGGGGATTAGTGAGATGACTCATGGCAGAACGAGAAAATTGATTCCTGCCAGTTGTCCCCTGATTCTACCCGTATTTATCTACCCTCCCCCTGTATAATATACTGACAAACAAAATAAATATATGTAAAAGAAAAGAAATAAGGCTGGAGAGATGGCTCAGTGGTTAAGGCTACAGGCCGCTCTTGCAGAGGGGCCTGTGTTGGGTTTATAACACCCACATCATGGCTAACATCAATCCTTAACTCCAGTTCCAAGGGAACTCTGTTACTCTGTTCTGGCCCCTGAGGGCACCAGGTACACATGTGGTACACTTCATACATTCAGGCAGAACATTCAGAGACATGGGGTGCACTTACATACATGCAGGCAGAACATTCAGAGACATGTGGCGCACTTACATACCCCATGCAGGCAGAACATTAATATACATAAAGTAAAAATAAAATCTTAGATAAAATAAGAACTAGTGATGAAGAAGCCAAATTTTATGTCTCTGTGTTATATGAACAAGTTCGTATGGGTATGTGCATGTGTGCATGTGTGTGCACTGGAGGCCAGAGGTCAATGTTGGGTATTTTCTTCTCTCTCCACCTTATATTTTTTAAAATAGTTGTTTTTTATTGTGTGTGTATGAATGTATTGTCTGTCTGTATGTAAGTGAACCTGTGTCATGCAATGCTTGAGGAGGTCAGAAGAGAGTGTTGGATTCCCCCGGAACTGGAGTTACATGCAGTTCTTAGCCACCATGTGGGTGCTGGGAATCAAACACAAATCCTCTGCAAGGGCAGCTAGTGCACTTAACCTCTGAGCCATCTCTCCAGCCCCAGTCTCTACTGTATATGTTGGGACAGAGTCCCTCACTGAACCAGGCCTTCACAGTTGGCCCCACTGGCTATCCAGTGAGCTCCAGAGATCCTCCTACTTCTGCCACCCCTGGCCTTTTACATACATACTGCGGACTGAACTCGGATCCTTATGCTTGTGCAGCAAGTACTTTGCTGACAGAACCCTCTCCCCAGCCCAAAGAAGCCATGTTCTGAGATGAACATGAACACCCCTGTGACCCGCGTGTGGAGACCAAGAGGAATCAGTGGGTCAGAGGAGCCAGTGTGTGTGGAGCTCCTTGTCCAGCAGGGGGTGCTGTCGAGACAGTGTCCATGATCCAAGAGGATTAGGGCGAAAACCACTCTTCCCTCACCCAGTTGCTAGATGGACCTGTGCATTTTTTAAATTTTATTTATTTATTTATTTATTTATTTATTTATTTATTTATTTATTTGAATGGACTGTCTGCATGCAGGTCTGTGCACCCGTGTCGTGCAATGCCTTGGAGGTCAGAAGAGGGTGTCGGACTCCCCTGGAACTTGAGTTCTCCTGGAATTGGAGTTACAAATGGTTCTCAGCAGCCATGTGGGTGCTGGGGATCGAACCCGGGTCCTCTGCAAGAGCACCTGGTGCTCTCAACCGCTAGGCCATCTCTCCAGCCCCAGACCTGTGCATTTTTATAATTCAAAAGTGAACACTGAAACTAGAACAAGAGAAATATGCAAATGAGATGGAGATAGCAAGCTGGGCTTCACTAGACAGCATTTGAGTCAATGCAGCCTTGTCATCATAATTTGGGTCACAAATGTCGGCCAACAGGCTCCTGTCTTGAATAGTAGGTCTTCAGCTTTGGGTGAGTTTATTTATTTATTTATTTATTTATTTATTTATTTATTTATTATTGAGACAGGGTTTCGTTATGTATCTCTGTCTGGAACTCACTATGTAGATCAGGCTGGCCTCAAACCCAGAGGTCCACCTGCTTCTGCCTCCCAATTTCTGAGATTAAAGGTATGTGCCACCATGCTTGGCTTTGGGTGTGATCCGTGGAGGTTTCTGGCTGGTGAAGTGGGTGACTAGACGCAGGCTTCTGAAGGCTTTACCCAGCCCTGCTTGAACTCAGCTCTCTCTGCTTCTTGTCCGCCAACGTCTCTCTGACCGTACAGTCCACAGAGATGAACTCCACCCTGCTATCACTACCATGAGGGACTGAGACCCCCAGCCAAAATAAACACCTCTTCCAAGATATTCCCATCAGGTATTTGGTCCCTGTGCCAAAATAACCAATGCAATCCTGTAAGGGAGCTAGGAGTTGCCTGCCACAGACACTAACTGCTTCGCGTGAGATCCAGCACAGGCAGAGGCAAGCGTAGGGCTGACCGCAGCTACTCTCGTTCCTTGGAGGCAGCAGACCCACACCTTCCCATGTTCTTGTGTCACAGTCTCAAGACAAAGCAACAGTCTGCTTGTCACTCAGAGAGAAGGCTACAGGGTTTACAGGGTTCCAGGTGTGAATCCTGTGGGTGTTATAACCCAGAGTCACCCATCCTC
Source organism: Rhizomys pruinosus (assembly GCA_009823505.1). Lineage (NCBI taxonomy): Eukaryota > Metazoa > Chordata > Mammalia > Rodentia > Spalacidae > Rhizomys > Rhizomys pruinosus. Next base: position 417,402 of record VZQC01009282.1, on the reverse strand, counting down.
CTCCTTCCTGTCTAGATCATTCTCCAGGTTCGCAAAGTGGACAGGGAACACTCAACTGTTTCTTTCTTGGGAGAACCAGCATCAACTCACCCCTAACGATTCATGCTCTTATTGAGTGCCAGCTGTGTACTAAGCTCTGTGTATGTCATGGGAATCTCATATGAAACATCAACAGGTGTTGGGGGTGTGGGGCTCAGGGCATCACTTGCTGTGTGCAGTGACAGATGTGACCTCACGCTGCCTCCATGCTCTACTGAGGGCTGGGGAGACAGAAGACGTGGAATGAAATGGGTTTTTCCAAACTAGCCTTGAAGAAGTCAGAGGAGACTCTCTGTCTCAAACCTCTGTCTCAGGGCGTTTTAGGATACAAAGAGCTTTCTCTTGTGCCTGTGTGAGTATGTATTTGCATGCAGTGGTGGGGGGGTGGAAACAGGTTGCTCTGCAAGTGGAGGCCAGAGGGCACCCTCGGGTGTCCTTCCCCATGCACCTCCACCTTAGTTTTTGAGACAGGGCCCCTCGCTGGCCTGGAACCTGCCAAGCAGGCTATACCGGCTAACGAACACCCCCTTCTGGATCGTCCTGTCTGGCCTGGAACCTGCCAAGCAGGCTATGGCTAATGAACACCCCCTTCTGGGCTGTCCTGTCTGGCCTGGAACCTGCCAAGCAGGCTATGCCGGCTAATGAACACCCCCTTCTGGGCCGTCCTGTCTGGTCTGGAACCTGCCAAGCAGGCTATGGCTAATGAACACCCCCTTCTGGACCGTCCTGTCTGGCCTGGAACCTGCCAAGCAGGCTATGCTGGCTAATGAACAACACCCCCTTCTGGATCGTCCTGTCTGGTCTGGAACCTGCCAAGCAGGCTATGCTGGCTAATGAACACCCCCTTCTGGGCCGTCCTGTCTGGCCTGGAACCTGCCAAGCAGGCTATGCTGGCTAATGAACACCCCCTTCTGGATCCTCCTGTCTGGCCTGGAACCTGCCAAGCAGGCTATGCTGGCTAATGAACACCCCCTTCTGGGCTGTCCTGTCTGGTCTGGAACCTGCCAAGCAGGCTATGCTGGCTAATGAACACCCCCTTCTGGATCCTCCTGTCTGGCCTGGAACCTGCCAAGCAGGCTATGCCGGCTAATGAACACCCCCTTCTGGGCCGACCTGTCTGGTCTGGAACCTGCCAAGCAGCCTATGCCAGCTAATGAACACCCCCTTCTGGGCCGTCCTGTCTGGTCTGGAACCTGCCAAGCAGGCTATGCTGGCTAAATGAACACCCTCTTCTGGATCGTCCGGAACCTGCCAAGCAGGCTATGCCGGCTAATGAACACCCCCTTCTGGATCATCCTGTCTGGCCTGGAACCTGCCAAGCAGGCTATGCTGGCTAATGAACACCCCCTTCTGGGCCGTCCTGTCTCTACCTCCCTAGCACTGGGATACCAAGCACACACCACCACACCTTTCTTTTTACATAGGTTCTGAGGATCAAATGCTGGTCCCCATGCTTGCAGGACAAGCACTTTCCTGCTGAGCTACCTCTGCTGAGCCCAAGATGAAAGCAACATGGATGGTTTTGTTGCTGTTGCAGCAGTACTGAGGATTGAACCCAGGGCCTTGTGCATCCTTGGCGAGTTCCCTACCACTAAGTTACACCCTCAGCCTGTAAAGAGATTTTCATAGGGGAAATGAAGGAAACCTGGAGAGACAGTGCTCATGTACTGGGCAGCACCTGAGTCATGGAAAAGCACATCTTCTTCCTCTGCTCCAGTGGGAATCCCAAGGGAGACTATGATCTTCTGCCAGTCAGGCATCTGTTCAGTCAGACAGCTTAGGGAGGGTGGAAGGCAGAAGGAAGGGAAGGGGAGCAAGGGACATTGTTAGGGAACCCCTGCTACAACAGGAGGGGTTCGCACCCATGATGAGGGGTCAAGGAAGGGGTCTCAGGGAAGCGAGAAGAATCTGAGTAAACAGAAAGTGGTCAGCAGGGTGGACGTGCAGAAAGGTTGTGTATAAACCAAATGAGGGAAGAGGGCCCCATCACCAGCACTTTGGGGACGTTCAAGCGCTGTTGCAGAGGGTCGAGGGAAAGCCAGGGCCAGCGAGAAGGGCCATCAGTGTTTGTGACTGTTACGAGGGGTGGGCGGGTGATGGGAGCTCCCTTGCTGGGTGACAAACCACAAGCGGCACTGGCTACTTGACACTCCTGGGCTGTTCACTTTACTCAGCAGTTTGAAGAGATGAGCACATCCTCAGGAGTCCTGAGCAGACCGGGATGGCAAAGGGCACCTTCATTTTACAGATGGGGTAGCATGAGATGCATGAGGTGCTGGGGCCTGCCTGCCAAGGTCACCTGGCAGCTATGAGAAGAAGCCAAGAAATCAGTAAAGTCTGTGACAAGACAGGGGCAATGTGTGAAGGACATAGGGTGCAGCCTGTCCAGACAGAACGGAACTAATGGACAGCATAAATTCACGTGATTTCTCAAACTTGAAACCTAATCGGGAATTTATTGTGCAAGTTGGAATGCTGAAGGCCAAGGCTTTGAAGTTTCACTCCAAATAGCCTCTACCCTGTCTCCTATAAAGCAGATAGACCAGCGGCCCTGCCGTCAAGCCTCGTGCCACAAAAACAGGAGTCTCAAAAGTACATAGACACAGACCAGGAAGATTTGAGGATCAAGCACTCAAGCCCCAGGCAGGCAGACAGTGACGTGTCCCTTCAGCTAGGAGGAGTGATAAGCTCATATGATGCTCAGGACCATGATATGTGGACTGCATGGATCAGCATGGGTAGCAGTGATCTCTCAGTACTTTTCCAGGGGAGATGTAAAACATTATCGACTCACCCCAGATAGGGAGGGCACCACATACCAAAGAAAGGATTCCATGCATGTGCCTGGAGGTCCAGTGAGTTGACTTACAGGAGCATGGGGGACTCACAGGAGCATGGGTGACTATGCATGTCCAGCCCGGAGGTCCAGTGAGGTGACTCACAGGAGCATGGGTGACTCACAGGAGCATGGGTGACTCACGGGAGCACGGGTGTCTATGCATGTCCAGCCCGGAGGTCCAGTGAGGTGACTCACAGGAGCATGGGTGACTCACAGGAGCATGGGTGACTCACGGGAGCATGGGTGTCTATGCATGTCCAGCCGGGAGGTCCAGTGAGTTGACTCACAGGAGCATAGGTGACTCACAGGAGCATGGGTGACTCACAGGAGCATGGGTGACTATGCATGTCCAGCCTGGAGGTCCAGTGAGGTGACTCACAGGAGCATGGGTGACTCATAGGAGCATGGGTGACTCACAAAAGCATGGGTGACTATGCATGTGCAGCCTGGAGTTCCAATGAGTTGACTCATAGGAGCATGGGTGACTCACAGGAGCATGGGTGACTCACAGGAGCATGGGTAACTTACAGGAGCATGGGTGACTCACAGGAGCATGGGTGACTATGCATGTCCAGCCTGGAGTTCCAGTGAGTTGACTCACAGGAGCATGGGTGACTCACAGGAGTATGGGTGACTCACAGGAGCATGGGTGACTATACATGTCCAGCCTGGAGTTCCAGTGAGTTGACTCACAGGAGCATGGGTGACTCACAGGAGCATGGGTGACTTACAGGAGCATGGGTGACTCACAGGCAGCTATGCCACCAGAGTACTACCCACCACATGGAGTCTTGGCAGGTTGCATCACTGAAGATTCCTCTGGGCAGTTGCCTTATGGGGATCCCCTGAAGGGTCTGAGCCCCTGTGAACCCCCACAAGCTGTTCCCTCTCTCCAAGAAGGAGGGCTAATAAACCGGACCTGGTGAGGGTCTCCTACCTGTCATCCCTGTTGCTCTGATTCAAGATGCCCACATTCATGTCCAACCTGGAGCAAATGTCCTGACAACACTCCCTGTCCTTGTTGCCCTGTCTCCCTTCAAGACACGTGGACCTATTTGAGAAACATAGAGACAAGAGGGTCCCCTAAAGAGCAGCACTGATAGTGTCCCTTTCAATATGTGGAACCAAGCTGGAGTGGGCACCTGACATCCCAAGTCTCCCTGGACACCAGTGGAAGTGAGTGCAACACAGCACCCCCTGCAGCGTAGAAGGTGAAATGACACCTGACAGGTGGTTCCCAGGGGAAGGCTCTAGATTGTGGTGTAGGCTGTCAGGAACAGACAGCCAAAGAACAATGGGCAGAGCAGATCCCAGGTGAAGGGTTGAGGGTGCTGCCTGGAATGACCACAATTTAAAATTGCACTTGTAATTTCATGTTACATATAATTCAATCAAATGTGTAATATTTGAGCCGGGTGTGGTAACACATGCTTTTAATCTCATCACTCCGGAGGGAGGTGCATCTCTGTGAGACTGAGGCCAGCATGGTCTACATAGTGAGTTCCAGGCCTTCTGGGGCTACAGAAAGACCCTGTCTCAAACATACAAAATTTAACAAAGTCCCCAGGAAGCCAGATATTTAAGCAGCATATAAAACAGAGGAAGGAAGCATACTTTTCATTGCAAAGATCACACTTTAGAATGACTGGTGTCCGTGTGATTGACCCCAGGCTCTATGCACTCCAGCTACTGCCTGACTCTTAGAGCAGCTTCTGAACCACAGATTCAGTAAGGAAAGATAAGAGTAAACTTATTGTACAAGAAAACAAAAATGCACAGTCAGAATTTTCCTGTGATGGGGAGATGGCTCAGCAGTTACGAACGTTTGTTTTTCTTCCAGGGGATGTAGGTTTGGTATCCAGTGTCCATGTTGGGCAGCTAACAACCACCTATAACTCCAACCCTAGGGGATCTGATTCCTTCTTCTGGCTTCCATGAGTACATGAGTACTGCCCCCCCTCCCAGACACAGACACATAGAAATAAAAATAAATAGAGAAAAAAAATCCTGAAAAGTCTCTTCAGTCTTCTATGCAAACCCAAGAGCCACGGCCAGGACCAGCAACCACCAAAAGACGTGTTTGTTTCTAATTTGTATGTTTATTTTTTGTTCTTTGGTGAGCACCAGGTCAGTGAGAGACACTGCTTCAAAAAATCAAGGTGCCCAGCACCTGAGGAATGGGACCAAGTTTCGTGCCCTGGTTTTTACACATGTATGCACACACATCTGGCCTGCACACACACCTATAAGCATATGTGTGTACACACATACGCACAGTCACACACATACAAGGTAACTACAGTTTGTTTGATGGTGGAAGATCTTTATCATTTTCCCACTGCTATTGATATTATTTTACTCTCACGTTTTTGGATCACTAGTTTCCTGCTGCGAGGTTTATGTGCAGTTCCATGTACGAGGCTCCCTCGCTTTCTTTGATGGGCTCTCTCTCCAGCCCCTCCCTGTGAGCACAGCTTCCTCCATGCTGCCTGCTCTGAATTCAGAGCCAGCATGCTCCTGCACCGGATCTGACCAGGATGCAGTTGCATCGTGTCGACATGCTGCTAACAGAGGTTGTATGTGTGGTGGCAGCGGGGGCACAGATTTCTCTGAAGCAGCCTTGAAACTTACTTCTGGCTACTGAAAGCATAGCAGTAGCAGTGGACAGGTGAGTTTGAGTCCCTTCTTCCATCCTACCCTGTGTACTGGTTACTTTTCTCTATTTATTTATTTATTTATTTATTTATTTATTTATTTATTTATTTATTTGTATGAATGTACTGTCTGCATGTAGGTTTGTGCACCCGTGTCGTACAATGCCGTGGAGGTTAGAAGAGGGTGTCGGATTCCCCTGGAACTGGAGTTCTCCTGGAATTGGAGTTACAGATGGTTCTCAGCTGCCATGTGGGTGCTGTTAACCGCTAGGCTATCTCTCCAGCCCTACTTTTCTCATTGCTAGGACAAACTGTCTAACAAGAAGCAATCTGAGGGGCTGGAGAGATGGCTCAGAGTGGTTCAGAGCACTGGCTGCTCTCCAAGAAGACCTGGGTTCACTTCCCAGCACCTATTTGGTAGCTTACAGTCATTAATAACTCAAGTTTCAGGGGATCTGACACCCTCTTCTAGCCTCCATGGCCACAAGGACACACATGATGCACATACATACAGGTAAGCAAAACACTCATATGTATAAAATAAAAGTAAGTAAATCATTGTTTAAGAGAAGAGAGGTTTATCCTGGCTTACAGTTCGAGGGGAGACATGCAGCATGGTAGCAAAGGCACAGCAGCAGGCAGGGAAGGGTGTGGCAGGGGCAGGAGGCCAGCTGGCCACACTGCATCCACACAGTCAGGAAGCAAGGTGAACACGAAGTGGAACTAGTGCTGACTGTATGCCCGACCGAAAATTCTCAAGGCCTGCCCCCAGGAACTGGCTTCTTCCAGCTAGGCTCTAGCTCCTGAAGGTTCCACGAACTTCCCAAATGGAACCACCAGCTGCAGGCCAAATGTTCACACATGAGCCTGTCGGGGACATTTCCCATCCAAACCACAGCAACGTGCAATGTGTAATCTTAGGTTTGTGAATGCTGAATCCATAAATATTTCACCAAGTTTCCAGTATGTCTACCCTGCTTTGTGGAAGTTCCGCCCCAGATAATTCACACCAGAGCCAACATTTGTTCTTATCTGACAAAGACTTTGTATACAGATTATGTAAAGGACTATTAAAACTCAGTTAAATGGGGAAAACAACAATCAATTAAATAGGGAAATAACAAGTAGACACTTCTTGAAAGAAAATATACAAATGGCTAATTAGCACATGGAAGTGCTCAACCTCATTGGTCATTAGGAAAGACAAATTCCAAATACAATAGATAATCACCTAATGGGTAACATTAAAAACAGAAAAACCATCAGACAATACCAAGTATTAGCAAGGATGCAGAACAAGTATACACTTCTAACAGAAATGGAAACTTTTATGAACACATTAGTTTCTTTTTTTGTTGTTAATTTAATTTTTATTGATGCTTTGTGCATTTCATACATTATTTTCCAATTCAGTTCAGGCTTATTTCCCTTTCCCTTCCCCCCCACCCCTACCCCATCCCAGATCATGCATTCTGCCATAACTGTCCTGCATCTTTCTCTCAGTTTTTTTTTTCATTTTTTAGCTATAAGTGATAATCCATGAGTACAAGCGTCCTTCGTGCAAAACCAATCTGCAGGCTGTTGTGCCCAAACCCCTACAGCCCCACCATTCAGTGGGGGGGTGACAGGTTGTTTGTTCAATCAAGTTGATCAAATGGGTGTCCAGACTACATTGCTGTAGTTTCACCATTCACCCCAATCGCAGCCCTTACATTCTACCACGCCCCCTCTTCCGCAGATTGTTCCCTAGGCTTAGAAAAGGGGCACAGGTGGATGAGAGGTAAAACAGTCCACTCTCTCTGGAGCTGTTGACTTGGACTCTGGTCAATTCTGGCTGTTTCCTTTCATGGGCTGACAGTTTGTCCAGGAATAACCTTTCAATCCTACTAATGAAGCACAAGCAATTAGATATATAGGTATTTAAGCAGCACTAATAGTTATGGTAGGTTACTTTAGCATAGACACATATGTTTGGATGATATGTTAATCCATGAGTTACATTTTCCCCCCCTGTTAAATATGACAGGGTCTTACTGTGGCTTATAACATCTCCTAACCTGTAGAGGATGTAAGCTTGTGGCATCAGCCATGGGTTATTCCTCCAAGGAGAGAGCCAATAGCCAATTAGATTTGGGATATACAGGCTCATGGCTGCCTCTGCTGCACAGTATTTCCAGGCAGGTGAGGTGTAGCTGGTGCTGACGGTGGAGTCTTGCTTGACTCAGGGAGACCCGTATTTGCTTTATTGGTTTAGTGGCCTTTGGTAACACTCTCTGGCATTCCAGAGGCCATCTGTACACTTGCATGTGCGGTCTCAATATATCCCTCCCATGTTAACGTCAGGTCTTCAGCAGCAGGGTCTTATTGCCTCTCCTCCTGCTGGTATCCCAACTTAGAGGCAAGGAGCCCTTACCTTTTGTGGGGCCTTGGATCCCCTGGCCAACATCCACCTGGTAGAACAATCCATTGCTGATGTCAGAGCTCCTGCATTAATATACTTTGCCTGAGTACATAGCCCTAGGACTTTAGTATTATATTTGGTTCTGAACAGAGAATAATCCTTTTCACAGTTCTTATGTCTATTAGTCAATTAAAGAAGGCAGTTTTACCGGTTTTATAAGAGATTACCTCTATAATAGTTGTCTCCAATTTGCTGTTGGAGAACGACCTCATCATCGTCATATTTCTCCTTGTTCTATGGGGGGGAAGGCAAGAAAGTCTCTCATATCAAAACCTTTGTGGCACCTAGAAGGTAAGTTTCATTAGGACTCATTATAAATAGTTGTTACATGTAGGATCCACAGAGGGGTTTGATGTTTATGGCAATCTGAGGCTTTTCTTCCTTTCAATGTTCAGATGGGTCAGCCTTTCTGTTGCCACTTTTTGGTACATCCTACTCAATGCAAAGCTGTATCTATTAGTTTCTAAGTGTGTTTCAAAGTCAACACACATATTAAATGATCCAGCCCAGTTGTTCCAGTAAGCATTTACCTAAGAACAATGAAAATATCTGTATGTGTAAGGCAGATTGCTTTAAACTGGAAATAATATAAGTGAACATCAGTAGATGAGACGACTGTGTGTTTCTTATACACAGAATAGAATACAATTCAGCAACAAAAAAGAACAGACAGGAATGAATTATAATTATAGCCCTTGATGTAAGTTCAGAGTTAACACACTTCTGAATCTCATGAAATATCAGCCTTATTCCTTCTTCATGCTTTCTGTAGTTGTACAGCTGGGTTCATGTGGACCCCTCCCTCCTATGTGTCACTCATGCAAACAATTACACAGATGGGCATGAGAAACACTGCAGGTGAGTCAGGCCAAATGCACACAGAAATGTATACCCTAGGCCATTCTAGAATGGGGGTAGAGGGGATTGTCTGGGAAAGGCACAGGGAGTTCTTTGGGTGGGTAAAACTATTGTCTCCATTATCTGTGAGAATGGATTGAACATGGTCACCCTTTACTTTTGATAAGTTTTATCTCTGAGGCTGGGGATCCAGCTCGGTTGATGAAGTGTTTGTGTGCAAAGTATGAGAACATGAGTTTTAGTCCCAGAACCCATGTAAGAATACCAGGTGTGGTGGTGTGTGCTTGTAACCCCAGTGCTGGGGGCGCAGAAGGAGGTGGGTGCCTGGACCTCAATGGCCAGCCAGCTTAGCCTAACCGATGAACACCGGGTCAATGAGAGACTCTGCCTCAAGGGAGGTAGACAAACCTCCTGAGGATGACAACCAAGTCCTCTGGTGTGCACAGGCATGCACAGGCACACACACACACACACACACACACACACACACAGGCACGCACAGAAGCATTTTAAAGAGGCCCATGTTGATTGTGTGGCTGTGTGCATTGAATGAGGTAATGCTGGCGATACTGAGCTTGGAGCACAACCCACAGTGAGCACATCTTCCTCAAGCAGAACAGATGCATCTGCTGCTAAAGCAGAAATCATGAAGACTGATGGGGACATGTTTCGTAGACGTAACCTATTCATTTAAAACGTCTTCCCAACTTCCAGGCTCCAGGCATCAGGAAAGCAAGTCTGAGCACTTCAAAGAAATGGATGTCAGGGAGGAAGAAGGAACACAGGAGATAAGAAGAGAGGAAGATTAGTTTTCTCCCCAACTTAAAATAGAGTCTTTGTTTGTATAGTTAAACCACTGCTAATTTGCAAGACCTGGTAGGCAGGTGGAATGCTCACAATCAAAGTCTGCATTTTCACAAAACACATTTTTAAATAAAGCAAGAGAAGCATTAATTATAAGATGTTGCTTAATTACAGTTGGAGGCCATGAAGTAGATTAGTAAAGTCTTCAGTCTTCGAAAAAACTTTGGGCCTCAAGTTCATGAGTGGTTTGAAAGTAATTTATAGCCCTATAAACCTATGAAGATGCTTGGACATTGTATTCCAGAGGCCACAGGAAAAACGCAAACTTTCTGTCTCCATGAGAACAAAGTCCACCTTATAATGCAGAATGGGGACTCTCAAAATGTTTGTCTCATCCAAAGTGGGCTCTGAGATGGGGCAGATGTGCAGATTTCCAAATTCCATGGTGTAAATGTGGGTGTGAATCTGTCTCGGGTCAATTTTCAGAGCTACATTTGTACCAAGGAGCAGGTGTCCCTTCCTCTGCCTTTGTTTTGTAGCTGGGTCCCTACAAGCAGACCCCCACAGTAAGAATGCCCAAGTCTACCCTTGGTCCTGGACCAACCAGGCTTTGGTTCTAATTTTCTGTCTTGTTAACTGGTTATGGTATGAAGAGGGCCCCTGGGTGCTCTGACAGGCACATGGTATTCCCTAGCCAGCAAGGCTTCTGAAAAGCAGAGGCCACGGCATCTAGGTGGTCTGGACAGATGTTGTTACTATCATAAACATGATGGTGCTGGTGGCATCTCGTGTCTGGGTGCTGCCATGCTGAGTGTCAGACTTGATGCTTTCTGAGTGAGGACTGAGGTGAATTGTGTGTGTGTGTGTGTGTGTGTGTGTGTATTTGTGTGTGTCCGTATGTGTACACACATGCATGTGGTGAGGCCAGAGGTCAATCCAAGTGCTGTCCACTTTTTGAGGCAAGGTCTCTCATTTTTATCTGGAACTCATCAATTTGACTAAGCCGATTGGCCAGTGCATCCCAGGGATGTGCCTGTCCCCCATCTCCAGGGCTGAGATTACAAGTGTGTACCATCACACCCATCTTTTTATTAAGTTCTGGGGAACTGAACTCAGGTCCTCATCTTTGCAAAACAAATATTTTGTGGACTGAGCCATATCCCCAGCTTCTGAGCTGAGTCTTTTTTAATTTTAATTTTATGTGTATGAGTGTTTTGCCTGCATGCCCATAAGTGTGCCTCATGAACACAATGCTCACAGGGGCCAGAAGAGCGTGTAGGATCCCTTGGAATTGGAGTAACTGTGATCCGTCATGTGGGTGCTGGGAGCCAAACCTGGGTCCTCTAGAAGAGCAGCCAGTGCTCTTACCTGCTGAGCTCTTACCCATGAGCTGAGTCTTTCCACTCACACAAATGCAGTGTCTCTTTTCCTGTCAGCTTAGGAATGGCCTTGTTAACTGGATTTCTTGACATGGGAGTTGAGGTAATGAAATCACCTTCAGGTGGGAAATGACAGCGGTAGCTCTCATCACTGAACCAGCCTCCTGGAAGGACTTCTTGGGACTGTGGATCCTGGGGTGTTAGGATCAAGAAGTGCTGAATCCCAGGGAGACCACGTGACAACAGCAGCAGGATGGAAGTGGTGATTGGAAAAGTGCAGCCGACAGTATTGATCCTGATGGTCTCAGTGTGGACACATGGCGGGGGTGGGGGCGGGGGCCATCACAGAAGCCTTCTTCGGACAAGCAGGACAGGGCTGTAGCCAGAAAGCTGAGTCCAATGATGTGAGCCGTGGCCATGTTGTTGCTGCCTCTCCACAAACCTTGGGCTCAGGGTTGTCATCCGAGGCCTGGATGGAGAGCTCAGGCTGTAGGGCTGACGGGAGCCTCCTCTCAGGTATGCCAGGCTGCGATACCTGGTGCTGACAGTATCTCTTTGAAGTTTGTCACAAGTCAAGTGTCCTTCTTTCTTCATCCTAGCCTGGGATGAAAGGGAGCCCATGCCACACCCCGGTGCGTGGACTGGCTGCAAGTCCTGCGCTGGAAATCCTCAACTCCCTTCCCCTAAAGGGAGCCTCACTGAAGCTCTTAACCAGAGCAGAAGGCATTTGGAGGCTACTGGTTGTATTAGTTACTTTTCATATTTCTCTGGCCATAAATACCTGACAGAAGCAATTTAAGGAAGGAAAGTTTGCTTTGCCTCACAGTTCTAGGGGAGGTCCATCACAGTGGGAAGGCATGGCGGCCGGAGCGTGAGGCAGCTGCTCACATGGCGTCCACAGTCAGGAAGCAGAGAGATGCGTGCTGGTGCTCAGTTCGCTTTCTCCTTTCGACTCAGTTCCGACTGCAGACCATGGAACAGTACCACCACATTTATGGTGATTTATGGTAGGTCTTCCCTCCTCAGTTAATTCAATCTAGAAACTCTTTTACAGACATGGCCGGAAACTTGTTTCCATGGTGATTGTAGATCTTGTTAAACTGACAATATTAATCACCACTCTGGTCCACCAGGACAGTAACCCTACCCTCCTAGTCAGAATGGGGGCTATGAATTAGAGGTCTACTGACTTTGATGCAAGTCCATTTTGCTGTACCCCCCACAGCCTCCAAACCCATGCTGGATGTCTCCTCAGCTTAGAGTGCTTGCTCTCAACCCCTTTAGACATCCATCTTGTTCCCTGAGCTATGAAGGTGTTATGGTAGGAAATGTCAAAAGGAAGTCTGTAAGTTGCCTCTAACTTGTACAAGTGGTAAACTAAGCAAAGCCAAATTTGTGGAGGGATTCTAGGTATTAGGGTCATCCACTAAGAGACTGCAGGATGCAGGCTGGTGACACAACCACATGCCCTTTGTTACCACAGCTCAGTTACAGCCATTACTCCAAATGCAGCTCCGCTGTTTGGTCAGTATCTGAGGGAGCTCCTTCGAGATATTGATACTAGCCTGGCCTTTCAGCTTTAAGCTAGGTTCACAGAGACTCTAATTGCTACCTCAGAAGAGAAAATTCAGCCCAGGCTCCACATTATTTGAAAACCATGAAATAATGGCTGAATTTCTTATTATCTAGCTTCCTCTCTCTCATTCTCTCTCCTTCCTTCCTTCCCTTCCTTTCCTCTTTCCTTTCTTCCTTCCCTCATTCCTTCCTTCCTTCCCTCTTTCCTTCCTTCCCTCTTTCCTTTCTTCCCTTTTCCTTCCTTCCTTCCCTCTTTCCTTCCTTCCTTCCCTTTTTCCTTCCTTCCTTCCCTTTTTCCTTCCTTCTTTCCCTCTTTCCTTCCTTCCCTCTTTCCTTCCTTCCTTTCTTCCTTTTCCCTTCCTCTTTTTCCTCCTCCTCCCTCTCTTCCTTCTCCTCCTCCTCCTCCTCTTTATTCTCCTTCTTTAACCTCCTTTGAGGGTTGAGGAGATGGCTCAGAGGGTAAAATGCTTGCTTTTCAAGCTTGAGGACCTGAGTTCTACTCCCAGAATCCACATTTTGAAAAGCTGGCCATAGTGGCCAGGCCTCTAACACCAGCCAGCACCAGGCAGGTGGAGACAGGTGGGTCCCCGGGCCTCACTAGCGAGCCAAAGGGCAAACTCCAGGCCTGTGAGAGACCTTGCTTGAGAGAATAAAGTAGACAGCCCCTGGGAGAACACCTGAAGTTGACCTTTGGCCTTCACATGCGTGGGCACGTATGTGTACCTGCACATATGCATGTGCCTGTACACATATGTAGACATAGAAAATTGATTTAGCTATTCTAGGTTTCAAGTGTGGTCCTCTTTTCTGCTAACCACGTCTCAGACATAGCATCAGTGCCTAGGGGAGACCTGGTAGATTTCTACAGCAATGTCAGTATGGAATGTCAACATGGAAGTTGGAATGAAAAGATTTCCAGGTGCACAGCTCACGACACAGCGTACATCGGCCAATAGAAGTGGAGGAGGTTTACTTTGAATTTTAGGTAAGCAATACACAACAGTGTGGCTGCATGGGACACACTTGGGTTACAACACTTCATCATTCCTCTCCATCCTTTTAGCCAGCGTGGGTGCATGGTGGCACTGAGTTCCTGCCTGTCCCCACCTAGCTCTGCGTAAGGGACTCTAGGCTCTCTGGCCTCTTCTCTCTTGTCTGGTCCTATCCCCACTTTGTTCCTGAAATCCCCACATTGGCTGGTGTCCTTGGGTGAGGCAAGTAACCTGACTTCTCTGTGCCTACAGCACCCTGATGGGGTGTGTACATATGTGTCACCCAGTCCTTCTAGGGTGGAGGGCTCTGGCAGAGGTAGCCCTACCCACAAAGGCAGCACACAGAGCTTCAGGGCTAGGTTTTCTCGGTGGGATCTGCTCCTGCTTCATATCCTGAGTGACCCCAGAGCGAAGAAGCATTCCTGAGTGACAGCCTGCATGGGGTTAGGACTGGGCTGCTCTCTGTGCATGCACAAGGTGTTCATCACGAAGGGACCTCAGCTTCAGGGCATCACAGGTCCAGCTCAGAGCTAAGAGCTCATGTAAAGGGAGCAGCTTAGATCTCACTGTTCCTTCCACACAGCCACTTTCAGCGGACTGCTAAACTGGGAGTGTAATGAACCTCAAGACAGAGGAGCTCATTTAGCTCCAGCAAAACACCCTCCTCACATAATGCAGGGAAATCCAATCAAGTTCCATGGAATGTTCTTGCCTCTGTTCCTAGCTGTGTTTGATGCATTTGGTGTGTGGTTTGAGGAAGTGGGTTTGTGTATGTGTGTGCTTTCAAAAATAGTATTTGTAATTTGGAAAACATTTAGAAAGTTAAAGTGATAAAATGTTTCCCATTGCTATTAACAATTTAACTTACCTTTTTTCTAATTATTTTCATGCAGGTGTTTTAATTTTATTTTAATGCAGTCATAATCATAAGGCATATGTGATGTCCTGAGCGATTCTTTTTTGTCTTCTTTTTTCTGATTTCAAATGAATTTAGTCAAACTGAGATTTTTAATTTCCCAAAGCTGGGCTGCGTGAACACCTGGCATAGAGTGAGGTAAAGTCTACTCTTAACAAAGACCCGAGGGGAAAGGTCCCCAAACTCAGGAAGGGGTGAAGATGCAGGCTGCTGAAAGGAACAGCTCACATTAAGGACGCTACTTTACATTACTGTCGGGGAAAGTTGAAAGACAGTGTGAGAGCAGAGTCCAGCTGCCTGGGAAGGGAGTGGGTTACTTTGTGCTTTAAGAGGAGGAGGAGGAGGAGGAGGAGGAGGAGGAGGAGGAGGAGGAGGAAGAGAAGGAGGAGGAGGAAGAGGAGGAGGAAGAGGAGGAGGAGGAGGAAGAGAAGAGGAAGAGGAGGAGGAGGAAGAGAAGGAGGAGGAAGAAGAGGAAGAGGAGGAGGAGGAGAAGGAGGAGGAGGAAGAGAAGGAGGAGGAGGAAGAGGAGGAGGAAGAGAAGGAGGAGGAGGAAGAGGAGGAAGAGGAGGAAGAGGAGGAAGAGGAGGAGCTGCTACTGAGGAAGACTGCATTCTGCATACCTTGCTTCTCAGCTCACTGAGGAGGGGCAGTAGACAGCAGCTGACTCTGGCCAGGCCACTGTATGGAGTCTCTTGGTGGTGCCAGGGGCTCAGAGGTAATACAGCAGTAAGCTCAGTGCCGTGTAGAACCTAGACCACAGGAATCCACTGATTTCTTTTAAATTATTTTTCTCTCTCTCCCTCTCCCCTCCCTCCCTCCCTCCCTCCCTTCTTTCCTCCCTCCCTTCCTTCCTTCCTTCCTTCCTTCCTTCCTTCCACTTTCCTCCCTCTTTCCCCCTCTTCTCTTTCATTTCTTCCTTTTATTTCCTTCCCCCACCTCCCTCTCCCTCCCCCACTTCTTCCTCCCCCTCTTCTCCCTTTGCCTTCCTCCATCTCTCACTTCCTCTTTTCCTTCCTTTCTTTTCTTCCTTTACCATCCTCCCTCCCTTCCTCCCTTCCTCTCCCTTCCTTCCTTCCTTTCTTCCTTCCTTCCTTCCTTCCTTCCTTCTTTCCTTCCCTCTTTCCTTCCTCCTTCCCTCCCGTCTCTTATTTTGCTTTGAGGCAAGGTCTTGCTATGTTGCTCAGACTATCCTCAAACTTGAGAATTCTCCCATTCTGAGTCCTGAGTACCTGGTATTACGGACATGTGGCATGGTGCCCAGCTCCGCTGATATTTCTAACAAAGACATTGAAAGAAAACATAAGAGCTGAAGGAGACTTTTAAATGCCAAGGGCTCAGAAGGTGTCGGGGCACAGTGGAGTGCAGCTCCATGCAGATCCTGTGCCAGGCAGATGCCAGTCTCTCCAGGTCTCCATTGGTGCTCGTTTTCTGCCTTTCCATTGTTTGATCTTTGGAAAGTAGCCATCCTAATGGCTGCCGGGGTGCACAATATTGATTTTTATGTACGCCACTAAGTGTCATGTAAATTGGTGTGGCTTTTGAAGGACAAGGAGCCTGTCACCTGGATCTTTTCACACCTAACCTTCTCTGGACATGAACAAGAAAACACGTTCTCTACCACAATGGACGGAGGCCTTAAAAAGGTTGCACTAAAAGATAAACTATAAGTCCGGAAATGCATTTACTTAGCAAGCATTAGTTGAACTCTGGATGCTGGAGGAAGCCTGGTCCAGTTCCTCTCTGATGGAGTCCTCGTTCTGGCAGAGAAGGAAGTCAACCAATAAACCAAAATGTTTATCTGATTGCAGCTATGAAAAGCAAAGTGAGCTTAGGGACATTTCGTGTGTTGAGGGGTGGGAGTGTGGAGACTGGGGAAATGTTAGAATGCATGTGGGCAAGAGAGATGGCCCAGAGGTTAATCGCAACTGCTGCTTTTATGGAGGACCGGAGTTCAGTTCTCAGCACCCACACTGGGCAACTCACGACAGCTTGTAATTCCTCCCCAAGGGGATCCAAAAACTGCATGTGCAGAGGCGCAGGGACAGAGAGGGTTTGCGGTCCTCCAGGCATGTTGGAACATTTTTGTGTCACCTCAATGCCAAGCCAGAGCCCAGAAGAAACACACCTGGTCTACCTCTCCCACATGATGACAGTATCTGGGATCTTCTCCTCCAGGGTGCGACAAGGCCTACTCAGCAGCTTTCTGGGCAGCATTAGACAAGGGCATTGTAAGGGCCAGTTCCCAGAGACCTCACGCCACGGCCTGCAGCCAGTGAGTGGGGTGGGTCCAAGCCTCTTTTCCCAATAATTCTCTCTGCAATTCCCTCACCTTGGGGCCTTGTCAGGAAATAAAGTCTGGGCCTGGAGGAAATAACCTTAGGAAGGGAAGGGTTCTGTCTGTCCATGTCTCTGAAAATGGGCTCTTTGTCACACTGGGGTGACAGAAACTAAGAGTTCAGAATTTCAGCTTTAGTAGCCCATAAGCAGCTGTTTGTGGTGAGGAACAGGATATGCCTTACAGTGCCCAAAGGGTCTAGGAGACAGCTCATCTGGGAAAGTGCTTGCTTTGTAAACATAAGAGCTGGAAGAAGTCAATCCCCAGAACTCATTTTTGGAAAGCTAGTGTGGAGGCTCACACCTGTCACCCGGCACTGGGAAGTGGACACACATCTGGAGCTCACTGGCCAGCCTTGGCTACTTGATACATTCCAGGCTACTGAGAGACTCTATTTTTTTAAGTGATAGTGCCTAGGAATGACAAGTTTAGTTGTCCCCTGGTTCCACAACATATGTATAACACACACACACACGTGCACACACACACACACACACACACACACGGACACCAGTACACACACACACACACACAGCCCAAGTTGCTGTGTTCCCAAGAGGCTAATAATGAACCAAGCTTCTATGGCGTACTTATTTCCAATCAGGATGTGCTTTTTTACTTATATATATAGTGTACATTTTAAGTAGACTGAGTATCCTGAAAGGAGCAACATTTGAGAATTGAAAGAGCTATTAATATCCAGATAGTATGGACCTTACCTTCNACACACACACACACACACGCACACACACACACACACACACACACACACACAGCCCAAGTTCTTGATGAGTCTGCCACATAAATTGATGCACCAGACTCCCACCCTATCAGGCCTCAGACAGGCATGGACTAAGGAGACAGTGACATAGAACCCGGGGAGGAATCAACGCACGATGCTTATCTGGGAAGACAGGAGACAAGGGAAAATGAGCGGTTTCTGAAGTTCTGTCACTGTCAGCAGAATCTTTATCACTTTTTCAGGCAGCTATGGCTGAAACTTCACCTCAGCTGGGACTGCCAGGAAGGCAGGAAACAGCAGGTCACCAGGGCTCCACTGGATTAATTCTGTTTCTTAAAAGCCACACCCCTTAGCCCCAGCTACATGGTGCAAAGGATTCTGAGATGACATAGCCTGACCACATTAAACAGCAAGGAATAACTGCTATGGGTAAATCACTGGATGAGTCACAGGGACAGACACCGAACTTGAATAAATACTCCCTGCTGTCACTGGTGGCTGAAGGAAGCCAGTGTGCACGTGACAGTGGCCATGTTCATCCAAGAACCCACAGCCTCATGCCCAGAGTGCCACGGGGGTCACAGTGCACCTGCGTGGGCTTCTCGGCTGCTGTCTAACCCAGGGTTTTCCAGATTAGCTTATCCACTAGCACCTGCAAGATAGTCATGATGATTCTGGAAGGCTCCTGGGGAAGGGCAAGATGAAACCAGCCAGAGAGAGTCCCCAGGTGATGTCTGTTCTTACAGCTGTGGTAAGAGTCTGGTTGGTCCTGTCTTGTGATGTTGTCCCCAAGCTATTTTCAGGACAAAGGTAAAAGCCTGCATCTGTGAACAAAGATTCCATGCAAAGGATGAGAGAAGACACGGGTTCCCAATGCCAGGGCGGGACACAGATTTCATTGCCTATCTGCCCATATGTACATATACATTCTATTTGTGCACACACATATTAGAGATGGTCCCTGACTTACGATATTGTAACAGCGATTTCCCACTGTACGATGGAATAAAAGCAATCCTCACTCAGTAGAAATCAAACTTCCAATTTTTGCACGTGACCTTGTCTCAGGGTAGTGATCTGTGTCTGATGCTCTATGGTAATGAGAAACAGCTCCCTCAGCCTCCCCATGATGAGGGTGCACCATGTTGTTGCTAAGCCAGTCATGGTTGGTCACCTGTAGGTTGTACAGCAAATGCCTTTTCAGCTTGGGATGTTTTCCAATTTAGAATGGAGTGATGGTTCATCTTGTCAGCCTGATGGGATTTAGAATCACCATGGAAACAAATCTCTGGGCATATCTGTGAGGGTTTCTAGTTTAGGTTAGACCCACCCTAACAGGGAGGGGTAACCATTCCAGTCCTAGACTGAATACACAGGAGAGAGCAAACTGAGCACCACCTTTCATGTCTCTCTGCTTCCTGACTGTGGATGCCACGTGACCAGCTGCCTCATGCTCCTGCCGCCATGCGGTCCCTGCATGATGGACTGCACCCTCCAACTTGAGCCAGAATCAACCCTGTTCTCCCTTACATTGCTATGGTCATATTTTCTGTCCTAGAATGAGAAAAGTAACAATGCAGATGATTTGGGGGACACGAATTCACAAGAGTCTGTGTATCTACATGCATACAGGGGCCTGGATGGATCGATGGGTAGGTAAGGGAGCCTTGGGGAACCCCTCACCTCTCTGTGCCTTGATGTCTCCATGTGTAGAATGATGTTTCTGTGAATTGACACAATTTGCAAAGCTCTTTGGACTGAGCTTGCCTACAATCTGCTCTGTGTAATCGGTAGCAATTACTACTGGTTAGACATGTGAGAGGCTTTAAAGGCTGGCAGCTCGAAAGCAATGCCAATCTGTGGATGGCAATGTTCATTTACTAAAATAGCGAACTGTTCTGGAAGCTTCAGTTGTCAACTTGACACATCTGGGAGGAGGGAACCTCAAGTGCTGAATTCTCTTTATCAGATTGGCCAGGGGCCACATCAGTGAGACATTTTCCTTTTTTATTTTTATTATTTTTTATGTGTATGAATATACTGTCTACATGTAGGTTTGTGCACCCGTGTTGTGCAATGCTGCGGAGGTCAGAGAGGGTGTCAGAGTCCCCTGGAACTGGAGTTAAAGATGGTTCTTAGCTGCCATGTGGGTGCTGGGGATTGAACCCAGGTCCTCTGCAAGAGCAGTTGGCACTGTTAACCACTGGGCTATCTCTCCAGCCCCAACATTTTCCTAATTGCTAATTAATTATGGGAGAGCCTAGCCCACTGGGCAGGTGGTCCTGGGTTGTATGAGAAGGCTAAACACAGGTCAGAAAAGCAGCCAGTAAATAGCGTTCTTCAATGTCTCTGCTTCAGTGCCTGCCTCCAGGTTCCTACTTGAGTTCCTGGCCCGGCTCCTCTTGATAAAGGACTGCACTGTAAGCAGAAGTAGATCCTTTTTGCCGTAAGTTGCCTTTGGTCATGGTGTTTATCACAGCAATAGAGAAGCCAAAGTAGAACAGGGACCCATCCCGAAGGGTAGGAAAGGCTCTTCCTCCTGGAGCACAAAGAAAAGGACTTCCGTTTTGAATGAAATGCACTAGCTATCTCTGTTTTTCTTCAGAATTTAGAGCCCAGGTATAAAAAGTAACATTATTATTATTTACTTAATCTTTTAAGGACAGAAACTGTCAAATGTGTATTTGATCACTATTATTTACCATAACATCTCAAACAAAATGAAGGAAGAAAGTTGAGGGAAGACTGGGAGGGAGGGATGGAAGAAAGAAGAGGACAAAGGGAAGAGAGGGTGAAGAAAGAGAGAGAAGGGAGGGAGGAGAAAAAGAAAGGAGTCAGGGAGGACAGGAAAAGAGGGAAGGGAGGAGGAGAGGAGAGGCTGAAAGGACCAGAGAAAGGGGAAGGAGGGGGGAATGGAGAAATGGAGGAAGGAAGGGAGGGAGGAAGACAGGTAGGCTGGAAGAAGTGATACAGGAGAGGGGTTGTAGGGAGGGAGGAGGAGGGACGGAGGAGGGAGGAGGGAGAGGGATGGAGGAGGGGATGGAGGAGGGAGGAGGAGGGATGGAGGAGGGAGGAGGGGGATGCAGGGAGGGAGGAAGACAATTAGGCTGGAAGAAGTGATACAGGAGAGGAGGATGTAGGGAGGGAGGAGGAGGGAGGAGGGATGTAGGAGGGAGGAGGAGGGAGGAGGGATGTAGGAGGGAGGACGGGGGATGCAGGGAGGGAGGAGGGGATGCAGGGAGGGAGGAAGACAGGTAGGCTGGAAGAAGTGATACAGGAGGGGGGGATGGAGGGAGGGAGGAAGAGGGATAGAGGAGAGAGGAGGGGGAGGGATGGAGGAGGGGATGGAGGAGGGAGGAGGAGGGAGGGAGGAGGGAGGAGAGGAATGCAAGGAGGAAGGGGAGGGATGCAGGGAGGGAGGAGGAGGGATGCAGGGAGGGAGGAGGGGAATGCAGGGAGGAAGGAGGAGGGATGCAGGGAGGGAGGAGGAGGGATGCAGGGAGGGAGGAGGGGGATGCAGGGAGGGAGGAGGGGGATGCAGGGAGGGAGGAGGGGAATGCAGGGAGGGAGGAGGGGGATGCAGGGAGGGAGGAGGGGGATGCAGGGAGGGAGGAGGGGAATGCAGGGAGGGAGGAGGGGAATGCAGGGAGGGAGGAGGGGGATGCAGGGAGGGAGGCATCTCAGTCACTTTCTCTCTGTGGATCAGCTGCCACAGATTCATTCCAGGCAGGGCCTCTGGCTCCCACTCAGCAGAGGCAGATTTAGTCCACAAGTGCCCTGCTTTACAAACAGACTCTCCACTGCTGGAAGCCACGTGGAGCTGGCAGCTAGGAATCTGAGGCCCCAGCCACAGGCTGTCCTTCCTGGCAGGACTGCAGGGCACAGGGAAGTGGACTCCAGGACTCCGTCTCTTGCTTCTCTGTACTCAACTGGGGCTCGGCAGTTCCCCCTGAAAACTTCTGCTTACTCCCTGTGTTTCACAGCGATTGGAGAAAATTCCCTTGGTTTCTGATGTTTTGCCAGGGATAGAGGAAATTAAAATGGGAGCTTGCACTTTTGAACTAGTATAGTCCTGGGCAAAAGAAGACTGCATTTCTCAGACCTTGAGGGATGCTGGAACCAGACAGTGCAAAGGTCTTCACCCACTGCCTCAGTGGAGAACTGGGCTGTGTCCCATCACCAGAGTGTGCCAGGAGAGGCGAGAGGAGAAGAGGAAGGAACGGTGGGTACCTGTCTTTGGCTGATTCTGTCTCGGCCAAGGCTACTTTACCAAGGAGCCAGAACTGGCACCAGAAACAGACCTGCGTTTCTCATGATTCCGGAGACAGGAAGTCCAAGATCAGGGTTGTCGGGTCATTGGCTAACACTGCTTCTATGTCATGTCACTCACTGACATTGATCTTTTCTGCTCACACAGTGGGGACACAGCCAGCAGGGCACTCTTATACCTTTTGGTAAGAAGGGTTTTCCCATGCATGCTGGAGTTGGAAAGTTAGCCTGTTCCAGTGAGCAGCAACCTAGGGGCCTTAGGAACCCCTGGGTCTCATTCGTGAGGACTCTACTCTGCCAGCCTCTGCACCCCACTCTGGCTGCACCTCAGAACCACCACATGGGAAGATTTCACACATCAATTAGGGGATGCATTCAGCCATAGGTAAGAAGAAGACAGGGCTGGGGAGATGCCTCAGCTGATCAAGGCTTTGCAAATAAGAATGCTGGGTTTGATTCCTAGAACCCATATAAAAAAATAGGCACAGCGGGGCACTTGTAATCCCAACCCCGGGTGGTTGGAGACAGGAGAATCTGGAGGGAGACACCAGCCAACCTAGTCTAGGTGACAAACTCCAGGCCAGGGAGAGACCCTCTCTCTAAAAACAGGGTGGAGGGCTCCTGAGGAACAACACTGGAGGCAGTCCTGTGTTACACACACACACACACACACACCAGAGGTTAGAGTCAGCATGCCACTTTGTTGCTGTAACCCTTTCTTTCCTTAATAATCTATTAAAGATAAGGCATTTGTGTTACTGATATCCACAAAGTTTTGTAGTTACTGATAACTACAAAATAAGTGTGCAATGAATGAACTGTCATATACTAAAAATATCATGTAACTACCACCTGATCAGTGGATTTTAATGGATAAAGGATCTCCTTATAACCAGGTTTGGTGATGCAGGCATGCCTGTAATCCCAGCACTCGGGAGGCTGACGTGGAAAGATCTTAAGTCTGAGGCCAATCTGGGTTGCACAAAGCGCCTGTCTCAAAGGGAGAGAATGAGAGGTAGAGGGAAAAGGCATTCATCTATGGAGGGATATTCTTTCTGCTTGAGACACTGATTCCTACATCTGGATTCTATGTTTTTGAGCTGCTGAAACCGATGCCAAAATTCCATGCAGATTATCAAAAGAAAGTATCCAGCTCTAGTGAGCCTCCCAAATCCAGACTGCTTGTCAGTGATGGAAAATGTTACAGAATTAATATTTAAAATTAATATTTTGGGTGGAAGAGACACGGCTGTGTGCATGTTTTCTTCCTGGGTTAGATCCTCCTGTGGGTTTACCTTGCTACAACAGCCATTCTCTGACTTCAATTTGCATGCAGGTGCAAGTTGGGGAAGGCACGGTGCCCACTGGGATAATGAGTAATATACTGTTATAATAATACAGTCTTATAAATGTGCAGAAATAATGATGACAGCTGCAGCCTACAGATCTTTTTAGGTGATTTCTTTTTAAGCAGGAAACTGAGCTGTAAGATTGACTGCTGAAGAGAGTCCAGGAGATCCATGTGTGTGCTCGAGCCAATCAAAAGGCAAGCACTCTCAGCCGGATAGGAATGTGACAGGTCACAAGTCGCGCTGCACCTGCGTTATACTGAAAGGTCTATAGGAACACCTGGCCCAAGGCCACTTGCCACTTCATTCACTGGCTGACACACTTCACATGGCTGAGATGGGGATCTACTTGAGGAAGTCTGCTGGTGGGTATGTGTTGGTAGATGTGTGTGGAGGTATGAAGAGAAGACGGGGCCTCCCATGCATGGCTGGCCTGCACCAGTGAGCAGCAATCGAGTGGACATCAGTAACTTCCTGAAAAGCATTACTGATTCTCAGGCTCAAAGTCAGTTGCTCCTGTCCAACTGTCTAAGAGAAGCCACTGTTTTAGGCTGATCTGCTGTCTAGCCTCTAGCAGTCCAGACCAGAACAGGACAAAGTCAGTAATGTTAAGGTGTGGTTATCAAACTGAACTTTGAAATGGGCCATTTTCCACCCAAAGTAGGCCAGCCCAGTCCAACTGAGTCAGTATAGCAGAAGTCCTGCTTCAATCATGGAAGGGGAAGAACTTTGCAACGAGAAGCCCCCTTTCTTCTTGTTTCTGCTTTTCTCAGCCCCTTTCTGTCAGGTCAGCTCATCTGACACGTGTTCCATTTCCAGTTGCACTAAAAGCTAAACCCGACCTTTAAAACTGGACCTCATGCCTCAGAAATTCATCTCTGGAGGTGCAGGCCACAATCAGGGCAAGGTTAACTCCACCCCACGTGAGCCTGGCACCTAAGTAGAAGCATAGGTATTCTGCCGGGCGTGGTGGCGCACGCCTTTAATCCTAGCACTTGGGAGGCAGAGGCAGGCGGATCTTTGTGAGTTCAAGGCCAGCCTGGTCTACAAAGTGAGTTCCAGGACAGCTGGGGCTACAGGGAGACCCTGTCTCGAAAAGACCAAAAAAAAAAAAAAAGAAGCATAGGTATTCTAAGCTCACCGGCTCTCTACAGTCCTTACCGACAGACACAGGAGGGTGGCACCAGGAGGGAGGACTACGCATGCGCGGACCAGGCAGCGCATGCGCAGCCGCGGTGTTGCTTTTCGGTCTCCGGGGGTGTAGCCTCTGTTATAAGGGGTGGGGTCTGACCGCCCGCTTGGACCCTGAACTCCCTAACTGTGCGACCCCTGCGCACATGGAGCGGCACTTGTTCCTCACTGGGCCGCCAGGTGACCGCGGGGCTTGAGGGGGGGACCAGGAGGGAACGCGGCCTGGACCTCCATCGGTCCCCGGCCTCGGCTGCCGCTGCGGCCCGGCGTGGTGCACCACTACCCGGGGAGGGAAGGCCGCGTGGACCACGCAGCCAGGTCTCAGACTGCAGAGACGGGCGGTGGCCGGGGCCTGGAGCCGTGGAGTCTTCGATCCACTCTAGACTTGGGATCGTGTGGGCGGGCAGAGGCCAGGGAAACGCGATGGCCGTAAGCCATGCCTGCCTTGCACAGCGCTCCCCGGAAAGCTGGTCCGTGGGTCCTACATTTGAAATCGGGGTGCAGCTGGACCACCGACCCCGCGGCCTGCAGTGGGTTTCCAGAGGTGTTGACCACGTTCGGCTGCACACAGGGTTCACATCACGTCCCTCTCTGCCAGCTGCCCCACACCCTCTCTCCTTTAGTCCCTTGGTGTTGGTAAAGCAGGTACTGAGTACATTTCATTCGGCCCGCCCTTTGCGCCCCAGGCCCGGCCCCGGGGCGGCTTTTGGGAGCAGAGCCCTGCCCCTTTGTTTTATGCTTATGTGATTGTCTACTGTTCTTAGTGCTTAGTTTCCTTTTATCACCCAATTTGTCCCAAACTGTATGGCTTTCCAATTCCTCTCCACAGGTTCAGACCTTCCAGGAGGTAAGGGACTTCGGAAAGAAATAACCCTCTGTTCTCTATAGTACCTCTGAGCAACTTCCCACACCTATGTCGGCATCTGTAAGCCTCCTCTGGGGTTCTCCTGTTACTACTGGAGCCCAATCTGCCCAAGCCAACCAGTTCCTGCTTGTGTCCCCACATTAGACTTCACCCTACAATATGGGAGGGTTGGTGGATGAACTCCCACTTCCTCACCTCTCAGGATAACTAAGCCTATCTTGCACCCTAAACCGTTTCCTAGGATTTCCCGGTAGGAGTCAGGTCTGCTGCCACAGTGGTAACTTACTCCAGAAAGCATCTCTGCTGCTTGTCCCTTCCTGCCCTTCCTATCCCCACCCCCTTCCTCCTCTCCCTCCTTCTTTCCTTTCTGACTTTATACTTCCCCCCAGTATGTCCTGTGGTCCCTTCCCAAGGTCAGTGCTTGCACTTGAATCTTATCTGAGAGTTTGCTTAGGGAAGGAAGGACCAAAGCCACATTCGCTGTGTGTCACCTCGCTGTGTGTCACCTCGCCGTGTGTCACCTCGCTGTTTCCTTCAGCCTAGGGTCCCTCCTTTGTTTTTGCTTTCGTTTTTGAGACAGGGTTTCCCAGTAGCCCCAGCTGTCCTCAAACTGCCTATGTAGACCAGGCTGGCCTCCATCTCACCGAGATCTGTCTGCCTCTGCCTCTTGAGTGCTGGACCACCACGGCCTATCCTAAGTCAATTTTTAGCCAGTGCACACAGCTCAGGGCTACCAGGGAAGAAAAAAATAGCTGAGAGAATTCTTGCACTAAAAAGCAAAAGGGTCTGACCCATGTGCTTCCTGTTTATTCCTTTTCTGTGCTCTCTGTAACATACAAGTGTCTACAATATAGCTTATTAGGTTGTATTATGTTATCTTTATCAAAAATATAAAGATATATTGTGTGTATATGTACATGTGGCGGTCAGAGGACAACTTAAAGGAGTTAGTCTCTCCTTCCACCATGTGGGTCCTGGGTCTGGAGCCTATGTACCGCCTCAGGCTTGGTGACAAGTGCCTTTACCCAGTGAGCCATCTTGCTAATCCCTAATATACCCCTCCCCTCAGAAGAATAAGAGTGCTACCTGCTTAGAATAAGAACAAAGTTGAAGTGTTAAGGAAGAAAGTGACAGTCCCATAGATCTCCACAGAAACATGCCTGGGTTCTGTTTTGTCCTCAACATCCTCTTTTGTACACACTCTGCCTTAAGGAAGCCCCTTGCTGGTGAAACAACTTTTAACTCAAGGATTTGGAAGGCAGAAGACAGGAGAATCTCTGTGAGTTCAAGGACAGCCTGGTCTCCATAGTGAATTCCAGGCCAGGCAGGGCTACATAATGAGACCCTGTCTCATAAACAAAACAACAACAAATCCTTAATAATAATACTGTGTGTAAGCAGCATGTTTTAATGGCCTCATAACCTTCCTGTGTGTTTTGCACAGTTGTGTGTAGGTGCTGTAGCTGACACTCTCGCACTGGTCAACCCAGCATTTAGGTTGTTTTCAGAGTTTTGCTGCTATCGAGAAGCCACAATGAACATCCAAGTTCCCACATCTTTGAGTCACAGAGTTGTGGGTGCTGAGTGGGCCCATAGTGCTGGCCCTTCAGGAAAGTAATCCAGTTCACACAGTCAGTAGTCAATATCCCCCCCTCCCCAAGGTTTTCCTAACCAGCAGAGGGTTACAACTTGGTGAGGTTTCTCTTGCCAGGCACAGGATCAGATGTGGTGGAGCGATACATTAAATAAACATAATAAATCACCTTTTTTCTCAGTAGTAAGGATTGAACCTATGGCTTCAAGGATGCTGGGTAAATACTCTGTCACTGAGCTGTGTCCCCAGGTCAGGAACTGCCTTCGAAGGAATCTTGACCCTGAGAATAGCCAATGAGATTGTATGATTTGGGATCCTGTAGTTTCTCCAACGTGCCTAGCTGTAGATTTGCTGGAACCTTCCCTGTCTTGATTGCCAGGAGGTGGTTTGCAAAGTGCATTCCCATAGCCTTTGCTTTTGTGTGAGCACACGTTGCTGCTGTGTGCTCTTGTGTGAGCACACGCTGCTGTGTGCTCTTGTATGAACACACGTTGCTGCTGTGTGCTCTCGTGTGAAGCAATGGCTCTGGGAGCCGGTGACACCCTTGAATTCCTTAGAGTAGTTTGGTAGTAGCCGGGCTGACTAGGAAAGGGGCAGCCCCAGGGGAGGGGTGTGGAGCAGAGGTGCCTGGGCTCCAACTTGGGGGTGGTTGGAGTCAAAGGAAGGAGAGCTTAGGGCTGTGACAGAACAAACGACTTAAGGGAAGAAAGAGTCCTGTGGGCTCACGGTTCCGTTCCGTTCAGGAGATGGAGTCCAGCACGGTGGTGTAGGCTTGCGACAGGAGCAGCGTGGTCCCTGGTGGTGGGAACTGGTGGTCCTGCTGGTTCTCAGGGTGCTGACCAGGAAGCAGAGAGCCTGGGATGGAAACTCAGAGGCCCAGAGCTCTCAGGCCTACCCCCAGTGACCCACCCTTGCAGGCAAGCTTTCTGCCCAAAGGTACAAACTCCCAAAACAGCAGCACCAGCTGAGGACAAGGGATGAGGCGCTGGAGCCTGGGGAGTAACATTTTAGATTTGAACCAGAACAGAACAGAACAGAATATAAATCCAGGGGCACATTGCACTTACGGACGAGCAGTACATCCTGAGACTGTGCTAAAAATAAACTTCAAGGAGAAGGAGCGAAGATGGCGGAATGGGTCTCCGGGTTGGGCGCGCTGGCTCCTGAGGTTAAGTGTGGGTGCGGGACCATATGAGGAATCGGCACGCAGGACCAATATTTTTCTGACCTTAGGTGCTTCTATATTGATCTTGAAATTCTGAACTCAGGACTTGGCAAGTTCTGTACTGTCTTCTCAGTGGGTAGTCCCTAGTCTTCTGCTCAGCCACCTTCCCCAGTGAAACGTGGATGTCTTTCTACACATCACCTCCATGGTTTGGAATGGAAAGACGCTTTTCTCTTATCTCACCTCCCAGATTCAACAGAGAGAAGCCTTGAAGATGCAGTTGTCTGCTGACTTCTCCAGGAAGAAAAAAACGGGTGTCTTGGGACTGCTGCAGTTTGCTTAATTGGGAAGAAATCATTTTGCAAGTGAAAGAAAGATGATTCATTTGAAACAGGTGCTTAGGTTGTAGGTTGTGAATTCTTTCCTTTTTGTTCCAAAGAAGACAACTAAACAAATACCAAGTGTGAATGACTTCAGGGTTTTTTTTTTTTAAATTGTCTTCCAGTTTTGACACCATTATGATAAGCACAGCTGAGACTGCAGCAGTGAATTCTAAATATTTTTTATAATTTGAAATGAAAAATGTTAAAAAGTCACATAGATCTGAAGAGTCTTATGACAGATTTACTGGACAAGAATGAACCTTTGATGCCATGAAGAAACATGAAGGCAAGATGCCGAGGTTGGTGTCCCAGGTGAATGAAATCATCATAGTTTCTGTGCAGATACACATTTTTACATGGGTAAATCCACATTTTTTTAAATGAAAGGTTTTTCTCCTGGAGAAGAAAACTGTTGATTTTTAGAGGGCTTTAGACAGTTTGCTATTTTTAATTAGTTTTTGGAGGTTTTTGTTATTTTTTTTAAGCTTTTTTAAAATTTTATTTATTTTCGTATGTGTATGAGTGTACTGTCTGCATGTAGGTTTGTGCACCCATGTCGTGCAATGCCGTAGTAGAGGTCAGAAGAGGATGTCGGATTCCCCTGGAACTGGTGTTAAAGACGGTTCTCAGCCACCATGGGGGTGCTGGGGATCCAACCCCGGTCCTCTGCAAGAGCAATCGGTGCTCTTAACCACTAGGCCGTCTCTCCAACCCCTGTTGTTCATTCTTTTAAGGAAGGACCAGCTAGCTCTGTGAATTTAGAAAGAGTGGCAAAAGAAAACAGAGGCTGGGCGAGGCGATCATCACTTTGTAATTCTAGTGGTTAGGAAGTTAAGGCAGGAAGATCAGAAGTTTAAGGCCAGCTTGAGCCACATAGTGAGACTACCTCAAAAGGAAGCAAATGAAAGAAAACAGTTTTGAGCTTGGTGATGCAGCTCTGTTCATCTTGGTACATCTTTTTCTTTGAAGTTACTTGTAGCACGTGAGACTTTGATTTTCCATGTGGCTGTGGTTGAAAGGAAAGTGGCATATGCAGTCTTTCCATTAAGAAGATGTGATGGAGCCTAAAGCATAACTTGCTTTTGACTTGGGACATAGAGGAGTGGAGGGAAAAAAATTACACTCTCCATATAAATAATTTCTTCTGAAAAAAGAAGCAAAAATGTCTTATGTAGCATCATCTGACACTGGCATTTTTACATTATGTAGTGATATTTTTTGTTTATTATTTTTTAAGGGATTCACAGTATAAGAGCACAGTTGTTTTCAGATCACATTGACGTTTCTCATACAGTTAGGTAATTGGTGCTAGCATCCACAGATGAGGGATACCATTTGTCGTTTGTTTTTCTGGGACTGTGTTACTTCACTCAGCATGATATCTTCTAGCTCCAGCCATTTTCTTGTAAAGCTCATGATGTCATCTTTCTTTACTGCTGCATAGAACTCCATTGTGTAGATGTACCACATTTTCTCTATCCACTCATTAGTTTAGGGGTACCTGGGGTGGTTCCAGCTCCTTGCTGTTGTGAAGAGAGCTGCAATAAACATGGTCGTGCATGTATCTCTGTGGTAAGTCAAGTCTTGTGGGTACATGCCTAGGAGTGGTATGGCTGGGTCGGGTGGCAAGTTCATTCCAAGTCTTCCAAGGGTTCTCCACACTGCTTTCCATAGTGGCTATACCAGTTTACATTCCCACCACCAGTGGATGAGTGTTCCCCTTTCCCCACAACCTCTCCAACACTTGGTATCATTTGTTTTCTTGATCCTAGCCAGTCTTATTGGAGTAAGATAATATCTTAAAGTGGTTTTGATTTGCATTTCCTTAATGATTAGTGATGTTGAGCAGTTCTTGAGGTGTTTCTCAGACATCTCTAATTCCTCGCTTGTGAAGTCTCTGTTCAGTTCTTTGCTCCATCTATTGAGCGGGTCGTTTGTTTTCTTTTTTCTTTGTTTTTTGAGTAGTTTATATATTCTGGAAATCAATGCTTTGTCAGATGTATCTGCAG